>JAJMBU010000048.1:0-105852 GCA_030565405.1 Ogataea paraovalis | reverse complement strand
GAATTCCTTGACCGAGTTGGGAAGGCGGACCCTATTGGTGGGTGATATCATCAAGTTATTTTCCTCAACTATACTTAGATGCAACATTGAACTCAAATCGGATCTTTCTATTGAAGTGGTACATTGGTGACTTTTGCTTATTTTAATTATAACATACCATGTCTTTGGATGTTAAGAGCCATATCAACCAGTATATGGTTGCAACCGACCCTTCTTCGGAAAGTTCCATTACTTCGGTCAAACTGTTGATTGCAGAGATAGAGACGAATAAGTTAAGTTTGTTGAATTTCATCAAGGTGTTAGGGGACTACTTAACAGAAGATTCTAGCTCCATAAGGAACAAGTCCTTGTCGTTGTTAAGTTCAGTATTACAAGATATCAACAAGAAGAAACTATTTGCACAGGATGTCATGGTTCTATTGCAATTTTATTTATCAAAGCTAGATGACGAGCCTTGTTTGAAAGAAACTTTGAGAGGAATGAGTTCTTTGGCTTTGATGGACCAGTTTAACTCTGAATGGATTGAAAAGCTACTGGGCGGTCTCATTGAAACTTATTCTCCAACTGGCCAACTCGCCTCAACGAGACACCTAGGATTCCAAGTTTTAAAATCTATCCTATCAAAGGACTTGGATTATTGCACAACTAACTTGAACGATTTGATTATCAAATCATACTTGCATGTGTCCAAGAACGAAAAAGATCCTAAAAATTTATTAGTTTCGTTTGAACTAAATGCTATAATTTCTAGAAACTTCAAGATTGACGAGTTTGCAGAAGATTTATTCGATTCTGTTTTTTGCTATTTCCCGATCTCGTTTAGAGCTCCAGAAAATGATCCATACAAGATCACAGGTGAACAATTGAAACAGAGCCTAAGAGACTGTCTAAGTGCCAATTCTTTATACGCCAAGGACTCATTTCCAAACTTGATTGAAAAATTATCCTCACCCTCACCAACTGTAAAATTGGACGTCTTGAGGACGATCAACCAATGTATCGTTGATTATGATACAGATACAGTCAAAAGCTATTGGATATCATTATGGAATTCTTTGAAATTCGAAATTCTACACAATGAGCTTGCTTCGGCAGAAGATTTAAACTCTTTGATTAAATACTATGAAAATGCCGAAAATGAAGATGAAAGAGTAATTCCTGTGGTATTATCCATCTTCCAATCTCTAGGTAACAAATTCAAAGACCGGGATGAAGATGAGGAATTGCAGGACTACTTTACATTGATCGTTGATGAATTGGCCAAATTTTTGAAAAATCCACTGGATACGAAATCGAAGCAGTCTACAGTCATATTGACAGCGATTTGTACTTCTAACTTGAGTGTTTACAATTTACTGATTCCAAAGATCATGCCTCTGATTTTATCTGCTGCAAGTAATCCAGATGCCTTGATTAGCATAAAGAGTCAGAGACTGTTGATGACGAACATTTCATTTGTCTTGGACGCCTATCACAAGCTATTTAATGAAGATAAGATAAAAGTTGGAAACTCCAACCCAATTTTCAAATTTAAGGACGATATCTTGATGATGATCAACCAATCCCTTGTGTCTACATCAAAGTTGGAAGTTTCTTTGAGGTGTTTGGTGATCAAAATAATTGCGAAATTGTTCAATCTCGAATCATTTTTGAATACTCAAGAGTGCCAATTGATTGTTCAAACATTAACAGAAGTTTTGTGTGAAGATGATAATACCACAACTTTTGGTCAGACTTTAAGTACTTTGAGTTCAATTTCCAAGACGTATCCTGAGATCATTCTTGAGCGAACTGTTCCAAAATTGCTCGGTTTACTTCCTGACAATGATTCAGATGAAGAGGTTAAAGGTTCAAATCAGGTGCATCCAAAGGAGAGAGTGTTTGAAATATTCATTTCCATTTGCGAGAACAAGCTAATTGTTGACACATTGACTATAAGATTTTTGAACAAATTTGAAGTTCTAATTGGTAGCTGCGCATCAAAAAATTACATTAGATTATTGTTGTTAAGTTTATCACAGGTTTTGAACAAATTATCAGAAACAGACTCCACAAACGACTATCTCAAAAAGTTTGTTCCAAGATTATTGTACGTTGCCATTACTCAAATTTGTTTTGAACCAAGATCAATCATTTATAAAGACGAGATCTCGTTAGACTATATTGCTAGATCGATGAAGTTATTAGTTCTTCATTGTGACCTATCATTACATCAGGAATTGATTGGGCAAGAGTTTGACTTATTATTCAAAGATGGCATGGAAAGTCCCTTGCTGTCCAAGCCGTTACCCGAACCAATTAACTTGACTGAAAATCACTTCATCTTATATTCTCTATTTGTGAGAATGTTGGCTGCCTTTGACAAATCCATCAAATTTCCATTCAACGAGTCTGAGTTTGTCGATAGTTTACTTTTGACTTTGGACAGAGAATCAACTTTGATTGAAAGACAAGCAACGTTGCAGACATTATCGTTAACCATTAACAAATGGTTCACCAGGAATAACGATGCCTACTTGGAAACTAAATTCGATGAGCTAAAGGAGATAGTTGCAAATAAGGATACAACGAAGGCCACCAAGTTCAAAGCATTGGAAACAATCACGTGGATAGCAAAAGCTCTCATTTTAAAGAACGATAAATATGCTGAAAAATATCAATCTTATTTGGTTTCTCTGCTAGATTCCGAGACTTTTGCAAGCATCACCCCTAAGATTTTGGAGATTTTGATTGCTGACTTTGATTGCTACCAACCGTTCAAGAAAACTGGTTCATTGGGCAAACCTGCTGTTTTCAACGTGAACATCAGACTATTGTACAAACAGAAATTTTTCAATTCGACTTTACCTGTATTGATTGAAAAATTCAAAGTATCCCCAAATAGCAAGGATTACTTGACTGCATTATCATTAATTTTAAAGTATGTTGATAAGAACATCATTTTACCCCATTTAAGATCCATCCTACCGTTGGTTTTGACCTCATTAACTTTAAGATCAAACATGATCGTTGCATCCTCTTTAACAATTTTAAGAATTGCTATCACTGAAACACCGGATCTAGTTAGCAAACAACTATCGACGATAATTCCAAATTTGTTGGCTTTGTTGAATAACTCAAACAGAAGCGAGGAAGTCAAATGTAGATCTCTAGAATGTTTGATCTCATTAGTTGGATTTGAATTACATCTACTGATACCGTTCAGAACATCCATAATCAACGGTCTAGTTGGCGTGTTGGACGATGACAAGAGACTAGTCAGAAAGATTGCTTGCGACTGTAGACAGATATACTACGAGTTGGGACAACCAAAAGCGGAAGTTGGCTGAATGCAACACTATGTATGTGTGGTGCACTTAAATGATTTTTTTGATTTTCTTTTGTCTGTTTGTTTATTTATTTACATTTATAGAATAAACTGCTACTCTAATCCTGCATGAAAGATTATATTATTATTGTTATATATACACTGACAGTAATTTTCACAGAGCCTCGGAAAAATGGCCTTTTTTTTTCAACCGTCTTGCATCCATCCAAACAGATCGACATATATGTTGATACACATGCCTTACTGACCCGCCCAGTCACATTCCGTGTTGTTGTCGGTTCTTTTTTCCTTCGTATATATGCATATGCATATATGTATACACACATGTGTTGTATTCACAGAACGCACCCTGCACGGCTTCGCAAGAAAGAAATTCCCCGCGTGGAGACGGCTTCCACTCACTGTGCGATTGGCACAGAAGCATATATACATGCATATATACAGTTTATGGTTCGAAACACTAGCAGCACATTGGCTTTAATTGGGAGGAACACAACAATGCAGACCGGCTCCCCCTACTTCCCAGTTCTCGTCTCCGCTCACAGCTCGTGACTTGCCCCCACAGAGACTCAAATGGGTGGTTGCATGGGTTTTTCTCGGACTTGCAGGAGTAACAAACCGTACATCCCCAATCACCTGTAGTAAATCCAAGGTAGCGTAGCTTAAAAACATTCATTATTACGTTATTGTATATTATTACGTTATTGTATATGTTAAATTTCAAAATTAGTGTATAATATTACTTTAGAAATTAAAAAGATATCAATAAACACAAACACACACCTAAAAAAAGGAAAAAGCAAAAGCAGAATTATATATAAGCTGGTGGTGCGGAACAAAAGATCATAACAAACAACATGAAAACAAAAAAAAAAAACCAGAATAAGAAATTTATATTTGAAGAGTAGCATTAAACGGATGGTGATTCATCTTTCAACAAAGCTTCATCCTTTGCTTCCTGATTTTCTTTAAATTCAGAATTACCCTTGAAGGCGTCATCATACAAGCCTAACGTCTTAGCTTCTTGTTCAATTTCCATCATCGAAAGTTTTGGCATGCTGTTAGCCACCATAAATACAGGCTTACCTTCAGTAAATGACTTTGCAAAAATGATATCTATCTCTTCCAAGGATCTTCCTGCAGTTTCTGGATAGAAGAAGTAGATGATAGGAACGTAAAGGAAGTTGACAAGAGCAAAGAACAAATAACAACCCCACTTGGAACGGTTGATGAAGATAGGAGTAAACATAACCACGGCAAAGTTACACACCCAGTTGGTACATGTAGAGACGGAGGTAGCAACTGTTCTTGTTCTCAAAGCATTGATTTCTGGTGGATAAATCCATGGTAAACTTAAAATAGTCAAACCAAAGAAGACGATGAACAAGAACAAACCAACAGCGGCACCTTTAGCATTTTCAGTGGTGTCTTTAACTAAGCAACCAAATGCAATCAAAAATGAGCAGCCTTGACCAGTGGCACCAAGCAAGAACAACTTTCTTCTACCGACTCTATCAACCAAGAAGAATGATGGAATGGTGGACAATGCATAAACTGTAGCAAAGACACCACCTAAAACCAAAGCAAGTCTTCTTTTCAATCCAATTGTGTTTTCGAACAAAACTGTCGAGTAGTAAATAGCAGCGTTACAACCAGTGAACTGTTGGAAAAACTGGGACGACGCACCTAAAACCATTCTTCTTAAGTATTGATGTTTACCACTTGAGAAGATTTCCTTGATAGACAATTGGATGTTATCAAATCTAGTAACAGCATCATTAATAACAGTGACTTCAGCGACGATTTGATCGTCGGTAGATGGCAAATCATCCAACTTACCCAAGATGTATCTAGCTTCGGCCAGTCGACCTTGAGCAATCAACCATCTTGGAGATTCTGGTAATCCAATCATACTACCCATTGCAACTAAAGCAAAGATAATTTGAAGAGCAACTGGTAATCTCCAAGAGACAGAACCAGTACAATAAGACAAACCAAAATCAATCCAGTATGCAATGAAAGTACCAACAGCAATAACAGAACCTTCTAAGTTGACCAATCTACCTCTGTTCTCTGGTTTAGACATTTCGGATTGCCAAACTGGAATTGTGGCAGTGTTCATACCGTTACCAATACCAGTAACAGATCTACCAATAACAAAGTGACCAAGTGGCCAGTGTCCAGCGAATGGGAAAATCGAAATAAAAGTACCAATGATCATAATGATACAACCAACAATGACCAATGGTCTTCTACCTATCTTTTCACCTTTCCACATGGCAAATAGGGCACCGAAGAAACAACCAATTTCGTAACATGCAGTGACGGCACCTTGAATAACGGTAGCATGATGTGAGTTTCCTCCAACAGCTGGGAAAACTTTGACAAACTGTTCAGCTGTAATGATACCAGACATCAAACCTTGATCATATCCGAACAAGGAGAAGGAGACAACGGCACAAATGGTAACTGCCCATCTTAATTTTCTACCACTCAACCCTAGAGTGCAGTGAGAACTTCTGATATTCCAAACTTGAGTGGTGAATGGAGTTTCATCAAGAACTTCCGAAGAAGCATCTGAATTTGAATTAGATCTCGTTGAAGAACTCATTTTTGTTTTGAATTCAGATAAATTAATGTTTTTTTTTTCAACTATCCAAAAAAAGAATTCAGAGTTTTGAGAGAAAAGAAAATAAAAGTAACGGGCATTATGATTCACTTTATATGTTTCCCCATGAAGACGGACCAGTTCTAACGCCGAGTGAAGAATTAAATTTTTTTTTCATCTTTTATGCTTTGTTTTTGTTTCTGGTTTAGTACAGTTACATCACATATAATAGAGCAAGCTGCAAAAAAGAAAAGGGTGACAGGCATAATAAAAGAGCAAGCTCAGAACCTTCTGCCCGTCGTGCATCTTACGTTTCTATGACGTTGGAGCAACATTGTGGGCGGTGCACGACTCTCCCACCTGCAGATTATCCGCGCCTATTGTTCCGTGCCGAGTGCTGTTTGCGGCTCGCTGGCTGGTTAGCCATGCGATTTATGTATTAGAATTATATATATAACTATATGTATATCTGTTGTACTACACTGAACTCCCCTATAGAGTAGACTCACAACGAGGCCAGATACAAGAACACTGTATGATTGCAGTACCATTTGCGTACAACAGAAGACTTCATGGTTGGTTGCATGGGGCTGGGCTGAATAGAATGTAATATACAGCATATAGTTTAATTGAAATAAGCGTTCGTGCCCCGGGCGGAGTGGGTCTGGGCGGCGCATCCCGGGGATTTGTGAGGGGTACGCACTGCCAGGCGGGAGTGGGCGGGAGGGTGTGCGGTGGCGGGCTGATTGGTACAGCGGGCGCAAAAACCTCTGAGGGAAACAATAAGGTGGCATACAACCTGGCAAAATGGTAAAATATCAACCACGCATGTGAGATTTACTGTTGGAGGCTATCTACTGGACAAGATTACCGAATGAAAGCACAAATAAGCGGTGCAGTCGTTATAAAATATGGAGGAATTAATTCCAAACATGGAATCGGGGAGGCAGAGAACAAGAAATCAGATGAGTAAATATATATGCATATATGCAATATGGAGCACACAGATAGATATATAGTCAGAATCCGACGACTCACAGGTTTTACGGAGATTCTCTTCTGACACCCTAATCACTGCAGAACTACACTTCTGTGTGTGCGGGCGTTTCCGATGGTAATCTCAGTTCGCAGGAGTGAGTACCCACATATTAATTAGAATGCTGCCTGTCGGCCCTCAGACTCCACATTAATTGTTGTGCTGCACCGCTGCTGATTGGGCAGCCAGCCAGTCAGCCATGCGAGCACATCATGGAGATTTCAAAGCTTAACCAGCTTGTTGGTGGCTGCATGGTGACAACCGGCAAGACCCCAAGCACTGCACCAAGCACTGCACCAAGCACAGCACCAAGCAAAAGGGGCCGCGTAGAATCGGGCCCTTCCATCGTCGCTGCCTGCCGCCTCGCAATAAAAGCTTGCTCTCCTGTATGTATATATATATATGTATGCAACATCAGTTATATATAAGAGTGATTGTGGGTGTTTGTGTTCTCGGCATTTTTGTTCTGTTTGTCGTCCATCTTAGTGAATGTGCGAGATCAAGCTTGATGACATTATTTTTTAACTGGTAATATTGATCCGACTAATTGACTCCTCATCTGAAGGACTCCATTTGTATCTGTTATTTTAATTGGAGTTGTCTATATATTTGGTTAATTCCTGTCTCACTGGTAGATGTACAGATTCAGTTTTCCGATCGTTTGGAGAAAATATTTTTCCATGTGTATATAAATTGTGGGGGAGCGGATAGCATCGGCGGTTTACAGATCGAGCTACGAGCCTGTGACTGGCTAAAATATTAATTGCGAATCGTATGGGAACATGCATGGCTATTGTACCCCGTATATATCTGGTAATTTACATCAATTGAAAGAACATATGATAAACCGTACCATACTTGCTATTTGAATTCTTTATTGTTTTATATTCTTCATACTACCATGCACATATAATGGTAGTATACTACTGAGTATACGTGTTATTAACTCGAAACCTTAAAGATTCGTAGCTAACGTGCCTTTTTGAGAAAACCACGTGAAAGTTGTAGTCCGATAAAAGTTGGCAAAAGTTGGCAAAGTTGTAAAATCATGAAGGTGTCTTGAAAAAATATCTTCAATTTCATCTCTGTTCCATCCTTTTGGGCTCGGAGTAATTTTTCAATTTCCTCTCTGCTTCATTACCTATTTTTCATGCCTTGTGAAAAAAATAAAATTGTTTTTTTCAACACCCCTTTACACTTTTTATCACACTCTCACATCTTTTTAAGCTTACAATTTTTGCATGCTTTTTGTTTTTCTGAAGGATATAGTAACCTAAATTAATGACAAGTCAATATCACATATAAAATATATTATGTGGAGGTCATAAATCATGCACTGCCAGTATCAGCACATGTGCTGCTTTCAGTCTCGCCTCAACAGATTCTACCATTGCAACTACGACCGTGTAAACCGTTATTTATATCACTGGGCCTGGTGTTAGTTATTAGCTCTTAGTTCTCGGTTTGCTGAATTTGACGACGCTACTGGAATACTTTTCTAACTTCCGACATTCTAGATTAAGTCGTGTTCCTCTTGGTGTTATTATCTCCACAATTTTCGATGATACGCTCATTCAGATATCACCATCGTCGACACACATGCACTTGTTACTACAGCCGCCTTAGTTGTCTCAGTTTATTTCCGCTCGTCATTGGTGGACTCTCCAATTACCGCTGGTTATTTAGCCTATTCCATAGGGTGTATCTGTTTGATTGAATAGGATATTCTGTTGATTAAAACCATGTGATGCATCAATCGAATCCGCACCACTTACTTTGTTACGATGTATTTCGTTTTACTTTCCAGTCGGTTTGTTCTTCTCAATCCATTGTGTACAACCACTATTATAAATACTCGCATATAACCCACTCGAACCCACCAGTTCCTTTACAATCCAAACTCTTTCTTTACAGTTTAGCTTATTTCAGGACTCCTCGGTGCATCCTTCCGTTACTTTTCTTCAAATACGATTTTTAAAGTGCTGTTTGAACAGACTCCTCCTCAACCTCGTAGGATTCGCTACGTTTTCACTTCCGTGGGCTTAACTTCCTCAACATGCAAAATCGAGAAGGTCTGCCAAAGTCAATTATTGGCATCAATGTAAAACAAGCCTTTCATGCTTAGAAATTGTTCACATGCTTACAGGGAAACACCACATAGAGCTTCCTAAAGCACACAACATCACAGACTGGGTTGCTTTTAAACACCATTTTTTGGGCTAGAACGTGAATCCCCCGAAAGTAGCTCCGAATTTTACCCAATACTTTTGAGGCAAGATATGATATTGTACTCGGTGGAAGAACTATATGAAAACCAGAGGTTCAAAGTCTGGGGCTGATAAAAGTTGGTAAAGTAAAAGTGTAGACGTGTAAAAGAAAATATTAGTCCAAGAAGATAGCGTAGGGACAAGAAGGAAGTTGGCACGAGTCTCTTCTGGTGTCGCTGAAACTTGAATAAAAGGGCGAGTAAAAAAGGACAAATAAACAAAGTAGGTAATAGAGAATCATGGAAACGCAATCACGCGATTAGCCAAGAAGCTTATTAAGTTGCTATCCCCATTTCC
The DNA here is from genome assembly GCA_030565405.1 of Ogataea paraovalis. NCBI lineage: Eukaryota > Fungi > Ascomycota > Pichiomycetes > Pichiales > Pichiaceae > Ogataea > Ogataea paraovalis. The sequence continues at coordinate 96,316 of JAJMBU010000048.1, read as the reverse complement.
ATTACTCTAGTTCTTGATGATAGATATCGATGTATCATTCAAGTGATCATAACAGATGGTTACATTATAGAGATTCAATGAATTATCACCAGTTGATTGATCTTACTTAATATTGTCTTAAATTTATTTCAAAATCTATAATAGTTTTTATCAGATGCGTATAATACTATATATTTGCGTTGAGCTAAAGAAACTCTGACAGTTCTGGGTTTTATGCCCAAGCAAACGATCACAATTCTGTTCCATAGTCGCTAAATTTCTTTTCCACTTCATAAAAAGGTGAACCTACTGGTCCATATAGTTTACAAATCGTCAAATTTTCTGATACCATGTTCGTGAGTTTGTAAGTTTTTCAATTGCTTTGCAGTTAACTTCTTATCCTTTTGCTTCAACTTCTTTTTTTCTTTTTTTGATAGCTTGATTTTTTTTTCTTCAATTGGTAATTGATCATTTGACTGCTCATCTTCAAATTCGTCGAGCTCTGCAAGAAGTTTGGATCTGATATCTTCTAATTTGACAACCTTTGGCTCTTTACTGCCGTCATTTTCATCGTTCACTATATCATCGTCAGAATCTGACACTTCCTTTAAAGATTCATCATCATCATATTCCTCTTGTTCAACTACAGTAGGTTTAAGCTTCTTTGTATCGTTGACAAAAGCATCATCGGATTGGTTGATCATGGACTGGAATCTTCTCTTGACCGATTCACGAGCTATAGTTTTCAAATCGGCAGAGACATTTACAGACTCACTGTCTTCAGATTCAACATCATCATCATCATCGGCATCATCGTTTCCTTCAGATTCGGACATGGACAATTCCTCGTCATCTCCTCTAGATTCGGATGACGATACATCCTCCCAATCATCTTCCGAATCAGCATTCTTCTCATCTCCCGAATCCTGAATACCTAACCACTCGTCATCTTCCATATTAGAGGAACCATTATTTTCCACGGCTTTAGCACCTTCATCGTCAGAGTCAACATAATCACTTTCATCAGAACTGTTTTTTTCAAATTCACTATCCTCATCATCGTTGTCCTCTTTACTATTAGACCAAATCTTCATCTTATCCATACCACCACTGATCAATCTATATTCATAATCCAAATCCAACATTGAAACCTCATCAGTAGAACTATGGAACCGGCTCTCAACAAGTTTACCCAACTTAACATCGATCTTGCCAATAACACCTTCAGAAGTACCAGCCCACACGTAGTTCCCATCACTATCTAACGCAGAACAGATAGAGTCCACCGATTCTTTCCCCAACCTAACCCTTGAAATCTGATCGTTGAAATTGTTCATCTCCGGTTTCCACAAGGTCACTATTCCTTCACCCATACCACACATCATAACGGTTGGATTCGTTGGATCGACCCATGTAGCCGACAGGATCTCATCTTCCTGATCCTCAGATTGGTTCATGACCTTCTCCTTACGTATATCAAATTGGGCTAGCGTGGTAGAACCAGTGGTAATGAACTGGTAGTCGGATTTGGGAGCGTAATGGGTTATTGAATTGATGGATTCATCATGAATCTTAGGAATCTTGTAAATTTCCTTCATGTTCCTCGTATCATAGCAGTAGATACTTCCACCTTCTGTACCCACAAGCAAAAAATTCTTATTAGGCGAAGTTAAAATATTTGTAATGCCCGAATTCAAATTAGTTTCCACTTTGCTGATAACTTGTCCGGTTTCCACATTCGCCTTTTTAATGCATTTATCTAATCCAGCAGTATAAAGGTTATCACCTGTAGAGTCAAATGCAAGTGATCTGACACTTCCTTTATGTCTCCTAGTCTTCCAGCCGACTGTCACCAAATCACTACCATCATCTTCATCATTCTCTTCTTCACTATATGAAGTTAGCCTAGTGACAGTTTTTTCACCAATGTTGAAAGTATCCCACACTCTCTTGGCCTTAGTACTATCCTTAATATTATTACTTGAATTTTTTTCCTCTAATGCATCGGCCTCATATTTGAACAATTTGATATGACCTGTAGCAGACCCCGTAACAAAAACGTTCTGAGATGGATGTGCACCCATTGTGAATAATGGATCCAACCCAAATTTCAGCTCCAAAATGGGCTGCACGTCCGAGGTCATTTCTCTACTGACTGCATTGGATGATTTCTTTGGCTTCTTAACCATTTTAACTATGTAAATCTTGCCCCAAATGTACTATCAATGAATATCACAGAAACAAATATGAAAACTATCTGGTATTTCACAAAAATTTTCAATTTTTATCATTATTTGTTTTTTTTTTTTTTTTTTTTTTAAACTCGAGCACAGCCTGTTAAACTTTTCTAAAAGGCAAGGTTTGAACAAGTTAATGCTCTTCAATGCCATTGCTATTATGTGAAGCCTAATAGCTAGACTGTTAATACGTATCCCCCATTGTAAAAACTACTAGCTTCAGCATACTGAATATAGCACGATAGTAAACTATTTTTAATCTATCTCAGTCTAGTAAAAGGTGCAACTTGCAAACGGCAGCAGATGACCGAATCAGTCTGAGATCCCCAAAGAAATTACATTCCAAATTTTTATCATATTAAAACAAATTTTTTCAAATGGTTAGGTAATAAACAATATGCTTAAAACCACAAATAGATATAGCTAGCAGTCACAGACATATGCTACATATAAGGCATAACTGAATAGATATAATAAGAATAATAATAAAAAGAAAGGAAGAAAGAAAAGAAAATTAAAACAAGAAAATTTGGGAATAGAAACCATTTCAAAACAAATAAAAACACCCTTAAAATTATAGTACTATTAAAAATAAAAAGAATATAGAAAAAAAAAAGATATACACCATAATATAACACAACCAAATATGGTCCATCTCCGTCACGGACCATATTTCTCTTCTCTCTTCAATGTCATTATCATCATTGTTGCAATCATTCTTTGGCGTCTTGGAAAAATTTTATCCTAATAAACTAACTATGAATAATAATACTGGAATAACAGTTAACAAGTAAATAAGATTTATAAGATGACACACTTCTTCTTTCTTTCCCTCTTTTCCTTTGTTTCTAAAGCTGCTCTAGTGGCAGTTTCAAAAACTTCTCTAACACCTTGGTTTTGTTTTGCAGAACATTCTAAGTAGGTTAAAGCTTTAATCTTATCGGCAACGGCTTGACCTTCTGAGGTAGCAACTGGTTGTTGACCTAATTGGTTCAACTTTTCAATTGTTCTAGGATCGTTTCTCAAATCAATCTTACAACCAACCAAGATGATTGGAACACCTTGGCAGAAATGTAAAACTTCCGAGATCCATTTTTCTTGAACGTTATCTAAGGTATCTGGAGAATCAACAGAGAAGCAAATCAAGATGACGTTTGAATCAGGATAAGATAAAGGTCTCAATCTATCATAATCTTCTTGACCGGCAGTATCCCATAGAGCCAATTCGACTCTTCTGCCATCGACCTCAACATCAGCAACGTAGTTTTCAAAAACAGTTGGGACGTAGACCTCTGGGAAGGCACCCTTTGAAAAAACAATTAACAAACAAGTCTTACCACAGGCACCATCACCAACGATAACCAACTTCTTTCTAATTTCCGACAATCCAGCCATCTTTAAAAAATACAAAAAATGAATACAGAGATTCTAGTTAATTAGTTAGTATCAAACAATTAATAAAAGTGATAACTCAACAGCAGCGTTGGCAGGTTAAGTGAAGTGAAATCAGGTGAAATCCAAGAATCACCAACTTGCTGACTTTGCCTTGTGGATGAAGATTTGAGGGTGAGAGCGCGCACGCTCATGTGTGTGTGAGTGAATCAAGGCTGAAGGCTGGCCACAGAGTATAGTAAACACAGCGGGTGAGAGTGTAGTGTGCTCTCACCAATCTGCGATTATTGATTGCCCTCTCAGCAAATTAACTGATTCCAGCTGGAAACACGGCAAAAAAAACTTTGAACAAGACAATGCTGCCTACAATAGAAGTCCAGCCGCAATTACCTAATCGGCCCAGGAAGGTGCGAGCGAGAGACGCGCCGGCGTCCAGAGGAAGAGGAAGAGGGGCGAGCGTGTGACAACGCCCCGTGGCCCTGTGCTGCCCTGTGCTGCCCTGCTGCTGCTCCCGCCGCTGCTCCTGCTGGCCTCCATGCCTCCTGAGTCCTGGTGAGCAACGGATGGGTCGATGATTTGAGAACACGAGTAATGAACTCCCTCCCACCCGGCCATGGACAACAATCATAGGTAGCAGAAACGTCATCACAGATAAATATCATATGGATGTCGGCGATACCTATATATACATCAAACATCCCATTTGAATGCCAAGGTAGGGCTCAACGGTGAACCAAAAACATAAATAAAATCCACAAGGCTTATCAAGGGGGCGGACGATGCTGCTGTAGGTACAAGACAAGACAAGGCAAGACAATAAATGCAAGAGAGGGAAACTGGTAAACAGAGAAAAGAGGTAACATACTTTGTATATATAATATATATAAGTCTCAACTAATTGTGGAGAGGAAAATCGAGGAACAACACTGATAATAGCAGATAAATAAATGAATACAAATTTAAAGAGAAATTCAAATTAAACAAATCAAATCAAATCAGATCAAACAAATCAAACAAAGCAAAACAAAACAAACAATTATATCCAAATCGACAGCTCCTCCTGCCGGGCAGGCACGCTTGGCACGCTTTCTCGCGGGCCGTGTCACTCAGCCTGTCTTCCTGTATTTCTCGCCCGGTGCTATTTTTACACTACCGCCCGCTTACCTAATTATCTACATATATCTAATTTTTAATTGTAAAGATCTACTTATCTGTCAATCCATCGATCCATTTACATATATATATATATACTTATTTATTTATTGATCTGCATCTATCTATATATATCATCTACCTAAACATCCATATGCTTAAATGGAGGCCCCATTCTCCAGAAATTTGGAGTACTTGGAAGTCTGGTGGATACCACACTCCGTCTTGGCCTTCCCCTTCCATCTCCCACTTCTCTCGTCTTCACCTTCCTTGATTGGCTCCGTAGAGTGCCAGTCACCAACAGACTTGTAACCCAAATCGAGCAACTCGTTGTATGGAACATTGTTCTCCTTGATGTACTTATAAACGTCATCGAAACCCCATGACATCAATGGACTGATCTTGATCACGTTCAATGATTTATCAATCTCGATTATAGGCATGTTCGCACGATCTCCTCCTTGTGATCTTCTTCTACCAGTGAACACTGCTTTGATGTTCAATTCTAAATGGGCCCTTCTCAATGGCTCCACTTTCACTAAATAGTCGTATTTTAATTCATCTTTGTTCCAAAGCTCGTCCCCAAACTTCTTTTGAAATTCAATCTCATCTGCAAATTCCAACTTGGTGGTCGCATCCTGTGGCTTATAGATATGCAATTTGAACTTGCTATATCTTTCTTTAATCTTCTCGATTAATTCCAATGTTTGAGGGAAATGGTATAGTGTATCTATAAAGACCAAGTCGATCGGATCAATTGGAATATCCAGCTTATCTAACATGTCCAATATACATAACCCTGTTAGTCCGAAGGCCGTTGTTTGAAACAAGTTTGGAAACGTCACTAGCGACCACTCTAACACCTGCTGTGGAGTGAGCTTAGTTAGCGTTTTGTTAAGATGCTCTAGCTGGAAATCACTGATCTCGATATCAGTTTTAGTATTGTAGTTCTCAAGAGCCATTATGAAAGAGAGATTAGAAGGTCTATTATAGGCAATCTGTTTTCCTGTGCCTTTTGATGAAATATTATAGATTAAACCGAAAGAAAAAAACACAAAGGCTTCAGTTTAAATCTACGAAATCTATAATTTGATTACAAATAGATGTTGTTTGATCGGTTATCTCTGAAAAGTTAAAATATAGATTGATAATCAAACATCCAAAAAAAAAAAAAAAAAAAAAAAGAAGTCAATTTTGAAGGGTGAGCAAATGTCACGTGATGATACTTTGACACATCCTTAAAGGGCATTACAAGTGTTGAAGGAGATTTGGCTCCATTATATCAATTATTTACAAATAGTAGACTTTTGTATTGTTCACTATATATATCTACTATAAGGATATGAAAATCTGGACAGCTCCTAAAGATTTTATATCATATCGTTTCAGATACTGCAAGAGCCACAGTCAGACTTTTAGATTCTCAAAATTCGTATCTTCCCCAAATTTGTTCAAGCTCTTTCTCAAAAAACTGTGTAAGGGTGCAAAAACCACTTGTTTAGTTCATTGATGTCATAATCCAAAAATTGATTTTAGTTTCAATTAAGCACTCCATCGATCTAGACCACTTTTCTCTTCGTTATCTCTATATTGGAGAACTTTGTATCCCAAAATATGTGTTCTCTTCAACACCATAAAGTATTTTTTTTTGGCTTAAATTATATTAGACACATATCTTGGAAGCTTCACATTTGTGTTCTGAAACAATTGATCAATTCACTAACACTGTACTACACATCATTTTATCTTACTATATCATCACTAACATGACCACCGAACATTCATATCCAGATTTATCCACACCATTGGGATCCTTGCAAGATGAATTAGCCAGTATAATAGAGACGTTCATTCATTTGGGTGTGCAAGTACATGATTTTCAAGGCACGGAAGAGGCCAAGACGGGATTATCCAACAACATCAACAAAGTTATACTACAATTACAATCGCTAACTTCTAAAGATGATTTGAAAGATATATCAATACCATTAGAAATCATAAACTACATAGAAGATGGTAGAAATCCTGATATCTATACGAGAGAGTTTGTAGAAGTTGTTAAGAAAATAAACCAATACTTGAATGGGAAATCACTTGCACTTGAAAAATTTAGAAATTTGTTGGGCGATAAGATCAAACAAGAATTCCCAGAATTGGAAAAACAGGTGGAAGATATAAAGATGAGAACATCAACATAATATAGCATTGATTTGGTAACGAAAATTACTGTAGGAATTTAGAATAACGATTAATATATACCCCAAGCTTGTGATGTTACTATAAACCGGTTTTACTATCAGAACTAGCTGAGACCTTTTTATGAGACGAATATAAACTTTCCTTAAGAATAATAACAATAATACAGTTAAAATTTGATTTTCCAGTGAATTACGTTGTTGTAATTTAGTAATTGATTCCCTTCCCATATCAATTTGTGCATTAATCTGATCGATTCTAATCCAAATCGATGACCTAATAAATTGGCTACTTGTGCAAAGGTGGTACGCTCAGAAAAAATTTTCAGATTGTGCTGCGCACGTCTTCTGGAGAGACCAATATGCAAGTCGTTCGAGACGAAATGGATTTATGAGGTAGGCTAGGATCGTGATGGAGAATAACATTGGTTAAATTGTTAACCGTTCCACGAAATCATTCATAGCCAATTATCTGTTTAGATAACCATAAAAATGTTGTCCAGGGCTCTCAAAACGGTTGTTTCTCAGAAAACAAGATTGCCAGTCGTCATAGGTGCAAGCTATTCGACGACCTTGGTTAGATTGTATTCATCGTCTTCCGACGATTCAAAGAAGCGTAAAACTCCAAGAGCTATTGATCTATACGATATTGATGAAGAAGGTCGTTTTATTAAGAGTAATCCATATACGGAGAAAGATTTTGAAAAATCCGCTTATGCAAAACACTTGGAAAGAATTCAAGAAGAACAAACTAAGTTGATCGATGATAAATTGAAGATTTTGTCGGAATTGAATAACGTCAAATTTGAAGATTTGAAAGCAAAATTGGACGAGAAAGTTGCATCTAAATTGAACGTTTACTTAGAACAAGAACAAAAAGTGGATAATACTTTAAGACAGTTTGAAAACCAATTGAACGAACCTGCTCCTGTTGAACAACTTCCAACAAATGAACAACAACCAGAATTGATCGAGTTTATTGAATCAATCTATCAAAACATTGCAACTGATCCAAGAGGCATCAACTCTTCTGAAGTGTACCAATTTGTTTCCTCCGTGGACCCAGCATTAGCTGCTTTAATCAAATCGACGATTGACGAAGGAATCACTAGAGAATCCATCGAGAGAATGCTATACCATTCACAATCCGGACCTATTTCAAAGTTGACCACTGCACAAGAATTTGAAATACAATCATTACTTTCTAAGTCTCAAAACCAACAGTTACAGAGTGAACCAGTTGATGGAGAATCGATCATTCGTTTGATCTTTGATCATTTCAATTCGTATGATTCCATCGAATCTACTAAACTATACGAGTTCATCAAGGAAAAAGATAACAAATTTGCAGAGTTGTTGAAAGAATATGAATCGATTGATAGAGAAAATGAAGAAGGATTAAAGAGCCAATATGAAGCTCTAGTAGCTTATTCTTCAGATGCTGAGTCAACAATCCGTAGACTCTTCCAAGATGAATCGAGTGATGAGTATAAAGAGTTGAAGTCCATCTTTGAAAGTCCACAACCAATCGAATTGAGTGAAATCTACGAAATTTTCGATAGTTATCCAGACTATTTCAAGTCACCACTATATATCGCTTTGAAAGAAGTTGATCCAACTTTTGCACAATTCTTAGAACAACTTGAAAATCTACCAGAAGGTGAGGAATTGAACGCTAAGAACGAAGAGATTGATGCATACTTATCTAGAAAAGATACTCCAATATGTGATGCGTTGAATAACGTCGAATCCAAATCATATGCCAGATTGAGAGAAATAATTACTGCTGAACAGGAAAAATTGAACCAGTTTATTCCATTGAACGACGTTTTAGAGTACGCTTATGAATATGGTTTACAAAGCGATGGTTTCAAACTTTTACAAAAAGTGGATCCTGAATTTGCAGAGTTGTTAAAAGACCTTGTTGAATCTGGTCCAATTGAAGCAGAATCTCAAATTGCTGCAGTTAAAAAATTAGACGAGCTAGCAAACGAACAAGATTCGCCTATCAATGATGCGTTGAACAACCCTGAATCCTTGAACCACAAGTTGCTATTGGAAACTGTTTACCCAAAGATCACTGAAGAAGAAACTGGTGAAGGAGAGACTGCTGTTGCTGTTAAAAGTGAAACTACCACCGAGCAACTGGCTACCCAGAACATCCAATCTCAATACAAGTTCTTAGCTGAAGAAGACCAATCTAACTATTCACCGGAATTGAGAGAAATCAACGCCAAGTACGATAAAATGTTGGAAGTTTTAGAAGAATTACAATTGGAACTTGAAAACAACACTTTTGAATTCCATTCAACTGAAAAAGTTCAAGAATCTTTGAAAGAATTGAAACTTCAAGCCACCGAAGAACAGTTGATCGAAGGTCAAGAATTGAAAACTAAATATCTGCCAGATACTAAAGATGAGGTGCTTGATCTTTGTGTGAATTTGATAATGAAAGATGGTTTGAAACAAAGATCTAGAAAATACTTAAACAGAGCGTTGTACCTAATATTTTTAGAAACGAGAAACAACCCTGTTGATCTATTGAAAGAAGCCTTAGATATAGCGGCACCATTAGTTATTACCAAGACTGTCAAGACTGGTTTTGCTAAGAACTTCACTGTCCCTGTTCCATTGACACCAAGACAAAGAAATAGAATGGCTTTCCTATGGATCCTAGAGGCAAGTGACTCAAGAACTTCAAACGATTTCCCAGTTAGATTATCTGAAGAGATCTTATCTGTTGTTCAAGGAAAGTCCAGAATCTTGGATAAGAGAGTTACCAACCACAAGGCTGCTATCGCCAACAGAGCTTACTTGAAGATCTAACTGTAAATATATGTTGTGGAATCACAAAACCCACTTTCCAGTACCTCATTTTGAATTTATCACCCCATTATATTTGTTTTTATCTTACATTACTTTCAGTTTAGTTTGCCACTCTTTATAGTTTTACCTCTTTGTACATAATATGACATCTGTGATAGTTCAAATCGTGATAATGTGTATTCGATATTAGGCTGCAAGTAGTATTACGTAATGGGTGACTGAACGACGCGACGCCGACGCACTCTTCTCCAAGGCGACAGAATCACCGTGAAAATTTTCAGTCCGCGAACCTTCCAGTAAGCAGTAGTTAGCTCTGCAATTATAGCCTGGTCGGGTGCCACTGTCGATCGACGGCGGAGACGAAATTGTACTCTAACGGAAAAGACACACACACGCACAAATAGTTCGTATGAAGTAGCTAGTTGATTCAAATTAGTATAAAAGACTCAATAACTATATATCCAACGTCAACATGAGCGAGTCAGAAGATATTTCGATGCAACAAGATAATCGTGACGAACAGTACCAGGAGTCTCCAAGTGAACAACATGAAGAGTCACAAAGCCACCAACATAGCACTACAGAAGGATCAGAAGAACCTCAAGATGGAGATATATATCCAAGGGAATCATTTGAATCATCCCATCGAGCTAACCAGCAATACGATTTGGACGATGAGTATGATAAGAGCATCACTGAGGACGTCATATACGAGATCAAAGAAACACCACAGTTTTCTGAGACTAGAGCACTCATAATTGCAAACTTGGCTGGTCCGTTCGACAACAAGGATTTTCAAGATTTGCTTAATGAACAGGCAGCTAAAACTGACTCCACCATCGAAAGGGCGTGGTTGAACGCAAGAAGAACACACTGTATCGTCATAGTATCTGACATTTCTGGTGCTGTATCGATTCAAAGCAATCTGAACGGTAAGCTCTTCCCATTTGCAAAAGGACAAGAAGGAGATGCCGATGAAAGTCAAACACAGTTGGATGAAAGTGAGGGCAGCAATGGAAATGTTGATGAATTACAAGACGCTGATACCTCAATTAAGAGGCAACAGTTGTTCATAGATTTCATTCCAGTGAAAGCCACACAGCATTGGATTGATCAAGAGAACAAAGGTCCAAAAGACGCCGTTTGGAAGATCTCTTATGTCAAATTGCCATCGAAGCAACAACAAGGATCTGACTTTTTGGTGGCCACTCACAAGATGTTAAACTATCCAAACAAGACCTTTGGATATAAGTCATCAGGCCGTAAAAACTTTGGTGCAAGAGATAGAGGGTATAGAAGAGGCAGACAAAGTAACTACTATAATAATGCACCTCCATATACCGGTGCTTACAACAGTAACCCACCATACTATGCAGAACAACAGCTCCCATACGGTGGAGATCGTGCCTATTATCCTTCAGACCCAAATCATGTACCATACGGTGGCTACAACAGTTACAGACAACCTCCACGTGATGATCCATACTATGGTGGCAACAGATACGGTGGCAATAGCAGACAAGGAGGGCCACCACCTCGTGGAAGCTACTATCCACAAAGAGAAGGAGGATACAAAAACGGTGGCGCTAGAGGACGCTACAGAAGTGGATATAACAACGGTTACAGATCGGGCAGGTACGAAAATTACTCTGGAGAGGGACAGTCACATTCTCCAGCCAACGGACCTTCCGTGGACAACGATTTCTCTAGGGATAGATCGCCAATTAGAAACAATCATTATGGTTCGAGATCGCCAACCAGATCTCCGCAAAGGCAAAGTAGATCTCCTGAATGGTCGATGTAAATTTATAGAGATCGAATCAACCTGTATCGAGTGATCTCTTGTTGTTATTGTCAATTATGTGTATTTTTTGCCATTGTTTCTCCGGTGTCTTTGTTTATCACCTTTTTCCTTATCCAGTTTTAAGCTTTATACTGTATGCTGTATTTCTACTTTACCCCCCTTTCATAGTTTACATTTTTTTATTAATACTTGTATTGTGTTCCTTTTTGTTGTTGTGTTAAAGCAAACATATACTACTAAAACTTTCACTGAATCCTTCATTATTAAAAGTTATTTGTTTACAACTTCCACCATGGCTCTCTTTTGTACCTTTAATACGATAAAATGTTTTTATATTCAAAATGTATATACACGACTAACAAAACTTACTAAAGACAAAATCTAAATGCTCCATAATTGAAGCACAATATCCGTCAACCCACTTGATTCCGTTTCAATGACGTATACTCCATACATGGCAAACCAAGTTCCCACAGTTAATAACCCCATCGCAAGATTGTGCCAGTTACCATATACTCTCTTTGGAATGTAATCAGTGATACAACTCTCGAAGCCAGCCTTGCAATGCCACAACAAAAGGATCCCCATTGCAGCATCGACCAAAGGGTACTGCGATCCACTCACAAACGGCACCATCATCAACGGGACCATGGATATAGTGACTATTTTTTCGTATGTCCAGTGGTACGAACCGTGGTATTCATCAGGTGGGGGAGGAACATACGCATCATTAACTGTACCCACAATGTTACCAGCAGGTTCAACATTGAGTTTCATGTTTGGTAGCGAAATTTTTGGCATTCTTGGTTTGAACGATTTCAAAGAAATCTTGGTGTTCATCGATGTTGAAAATTGATAAGTTTGGTTGATAAACGCCTTGGATTGCGGTTTGAAAAGGCACGGAAGTGGCCTAACCATCGAAGCGGTTAGAAATCTTGATTGTCTCAGTAGTCCAGGTATCATTATAATGTGCGATAATCTCTTGATCTGTTAATCCATTCTGCTAGTAGAAAACAGTCAATCAGACGTCGTAGTATTCAAATCACTTATTTGCACTGTATGAGGCATGCAGAAAAATTCTTCGTGCGCGCGCGCATGTGCACAAATATGGCGATAGATGACCGACCACTATTTCTAGAGAAGCCATGTTCGGCAATATGCACAGAAATAGGGCACATTTTTGTTCGTCGTTCAGCCGTTAGAATTCAGATTTGGCGTTCATATGAACAGATGGGTATATATGTAATAAGCTCATTCAAAAATTTTGTACATGCTTGGGTACGATTTGAATGTGAAATAGTGTTCTACAGCTCCACTTATATACTTACTTGGTTACGATCTAGACACGAGAAATACAGAGTACAGAAACACCTTTGAAGAAAAGTAGAATTATAGCAATCTAATAAAAGCTAGCACTCGAGAATACAAACCTGAAAAAAATAAGATAAAAAAATTAGTAAAACAGCAGCAGGAAGAACAAAAATGGCAAGCTAGCAGATTTTATTAACACTATTATTTCCAAACCGTTGGGTTATAAACTTCGTTATCGTCTGAAAATGGATTATACTCCTCCTCATCAGGCTCATTATTATTACTAGTAACAGGTGTAGCATTCATCTCTCTAACTCTTTGACCTAGCATGGAAGGCACATCAACTTTCTTTGCCGCTCTCAATTGAGGAGATTTTGGGGGGACTGGAGGAGGACTCTTCTTACCCTTTAATGGGTTCAAATTGGAAGGAAGTGGAGACGTTGGTCTAGCAGGAATCGGTTGTCTGACATCGGAATTTCTATTATCATCATAGTAGCTGGAGTCATCATCATCATCCGATTCTTCGTTGTATCTTTGGTATCCTAAAGAAGAAGCATCTTCATCGGTCTCATAACCAGCCAAGGAATCTTCATCACTGTCAGCTTTACCGTCACGTGGAACACTGAACGTTTCGTATAATTGTAAAGCGGAAACCAAGTCATCGTTAGACTTCAACAACGCTCCTAATAAATCTTCCTTCTGCACCAACTGTAGATAACGTAAAACTTTTCTTCTAATTGTACGACACTCATCGAATTCTTCGTTAGCTTTCACTGAATGGATCGACAGTTCGCCTGGTTCTAGAGATTTCAAAGTATTAGTCAAATTTGTTGATAGAATGTTACATTGGGCAATGATTTGGTGGATCTTTGGAGTTTCCTTTTCATAATTAATCCTTGGAATTTTGAATTTTTTATCCAAATCACTGTTTGTCTTTGGTTGATTTTGAGATGGGTTGCGATGGTGGCGCTGATGACGATCGTTACGAGTAGAAGTAGACGAATCTCTGGTGTACCTGCTACTGCCCGCAGACGACGAGCTAGAGCCTGTATCTGTACGATATGCAGATCTAGGATCCTCATAAACTTCTTCAAATGGTGTTGAATCATCAGCCTCATCGTTCATAAAGTCAGGAACGGTACGACGATAACCCGCACGCTGCTTCTTCTTACCGATACCACCATATTTATACAAGGAAGCTAGAGCATTTTTCTGATCATCGTTACTGTATTCGTTTCTCCAACCAACAGCCATCTCAAGCATTCTCTGTCTGATTCTTGGATCAACTTGGGACTCTGTCTGTGGCGCTTTGAAAACGTACTTGAAGTAATCCAACAACCTAGAATCGTTGCAAAATCTATTCATGTTGGATCCACCGTTAGCAATTAGTAATTCCATCAACTTCAAAGCATTGTACTGTTGATTGAATGTACCATGCTTCAACCTCTTTCTAATTGCCCTAGCAGCCTCAACTGGTCCAGGCTCACCAATGTTCCTTTGAAGTCTGATGGCCTCGAATAGTTCAGAGAGCTCAGTTTCAATTAACCCGTCATCAGATGAAGTGGATGAGTTATCGATAATACGGTTGGTGATGGCGGTGACTGCCGTGTATTGGTGGCTATCCAGCAGACCCATAGCTTCTAATCTCTATTCTGTACAAGTGATACCCACCAATTGCAGTTAAGCAAATCCGATTTTAAAGATCTCAACCCCAATCCAAACAGCAAAATATATATGCACACACACATGTGGCATCCCACCCATGGCTTCACCTCTCCTTATCTGGGCATCGTGAGTGGTGCACGACCTTCTGTCCACCAAATCTTGGAATTCGCTTTACTCCCTACATGGGGCCGTTGCATGGAAGGCGGCCGACGGCACTGGTATAATTTCTTACTTTTAACGTATTCGTTGGATAAGACACAGAAAATAATTATACTCGCTATATAGAATATGGATCTAAAGAATAAAAGTAAAGGTAGGTGGAGGCAGAATCCGCAATGGGAACCTGTACCCCAACCACACACAGATACATCTCAGAAACTGTAAAAACCTTTTGATCCTATCAATCAATCAATCAATCAATTCTGACATATTTATCTATACAGACAATTCAGTCGTCTATTTGGCAGCAGCCTTTAACTTTGACTTTAGTGTGGATTCACCTAAAGCTTGTAAATCGGAGTTACCACCAATGTGCTCACCGGCAATAAAGACGTTTGGAACGGTTCTTTGACCAGTGATGGTATATAGAGCATCTTGAATTTCGTCACCATCCTCAATGGTGTTCAATTCTAGTACATAGGCATTGGCGTTGGCAGCTTCCAATGTCTTTTTAGCGGCAGCACAGTAAGGGCAGTATGTCTTGGAAGCGACAAACACCGGGTGGGAGTTGATGATGGACTTGACTTTTTCAACGGATTGCTTGGACATCTCTCTTGTAGGTAACGAGGTAGCAAAAAATCTTCTGGCTATAGCACTCAACTTGAAAACTAGGAACAGGGTGATTAGGACAACGACAACGTTCATATATACACTCTGGTGGCAAAGAACGAAAGGAACATCAAGAAGGTAAGAAACCAGAGGCAGCAAGCAACCCACGCTTGTCAGGCCGGTATTAGAAAAACACCTCCACGCGCCGCCACAGCGAAAGAAAGCATGAGAAGAAGGCACGGGCAAAAAAAAAGAACGTTTCGAACGAAGTGCGATTTGTAAGCGCGGGATTACCTAGCTGCGCGCAGAGATGTCCAGGCTCGTCTGGAAGGCCGGCCTATATCCATATTAGGTACCGGCCAATCAATTGTGTATACAATATACTACAGCTGTACTGTCAGTTACTTAACACTGAAATTTAAAGATACTAGTAGTAATAACGATGTAACAATAACGCAATAATCCCACCATCCAACAGCCACAAACGCTCTCAAATCAACCCACTCTTCTTCAGATTCTGTTGGATGATCATATCTGTCACGGCAGTCAACACAAACTTCATCGATTTCGTATCAGTAGCACAGGTTCGATGCACGTATATAGGCTTGTTCGACTTGTTTAAACTTAGGAACAGTTTTTCAAAATACTGTAAAACATCTTCAGCATCTCCCGATTTGCCGTTGTAGTCTGATAGGTACTTGCGTAGAGGAGACCTTCTCACTTTGTCTTCTAAGAGGTCAACTTTATTTAAAAACAAGATAAACGGAGTGTTAGCAAACCATTTTGAATTGCATAAAGATTCAAATAACATGATCGCTTCGTGCATTCTGTTGACCCTCTCATCTTCAAACAGCATCTGATCGTATTCGGAAACAGCAAGCACAAACAACGCACATGTTATATCTTGGAAACAGTGGATCCACTTCTTACGTTCCGATCTCTGACCTCCAGCATCCAAAATCTTGAACTTTATATTATCGATGTTAAAGTTTGTTTCAGTGATACCGGTTGTTTTGATTCGACCTTTCAAAATGTCTTCATCGGTACATAGGTAATCCTGTTGCGCATATAGATGGCAATGTTCAAAGAAGTATGGAGCAGATCCTTCAAATTGGAATTGGTTCGATTTTTGAAAGCATCTTTCAAGCCCAGAATCCTTTTGCCATAGCATCTGAATAGCTTCGGCAATCTCCTCCTTTGTATACGTCTTGGAACTGATGACCGATCCGTTCCCCATCATGACTTTCAAACCTTGCATGTTGGCTTCCGATTCAGAGTCAAATTCTTCTTCTTCAGCTCCATTCAATCCACCAAGATTGGATTTCTTCCCTTTAACATTCGGATCGATAAAACTCTCGGTAACATCCAAATCAGCATCCCATCCAGCATTCGCCTTCCCAGTACTCTTCATCTTTCTCCGTGTAGCTCCAGACTCACTGTATTTCATGACGTAATTCTTCAAGAAGGAAACACCACCAGCCATAGAAGCATCAATATTGTTCAATGGTTTGTAATTCAAAATCTTTTGTTTGTATTCACAGAGCTCTGATTCGGGAACGTCACAATCCAACGGGATGTCTAGTTTTCTCGCTTGGATTATTAAAGTCTGCATGGAAGCAACAGTATCTGCCCAAATGACGTTAGCGTACTGTAACCTTTCTTGGTTCGCAAATCCACCCTTATGTAAAAGCTTCATTTGTTTAAGAACTGTAGATTTACCAGATTCTCCAGCTCCAAGTAGTAACAACTTCACTTGGTTCCTTTCCTTCTGTTGAGATTTCATTAGTAGTTCCTCAACTTGGGAGTTTTGAAGCTTCTCAAAGTACTGTGGATCGCTTTCATCCATTGGCGTACTTGCCGTGCAACCCATTGTTGTTTGATTATTAACTGTAAAAAATTGAAAATAGGATAGTCAATAGAATTCTGAAACAGGGTTGATGTAATTAACTGTTTTCTTTGGTGGTTTTCCTTCTTCAGCAAAGCAGCAAATGTTAAATATTAATAAAACTAAGCAGCAAATCTGTACCTAACTTGTCCTAGCTTATCTTTGAGTTTAAAAATTAAGGGAAATTAGTCTAATCGCTTTGATAATACTTTGGTTTGTATTATTTCTTGAGCATCAGAATAAGCAAACGTGTGAAACAATTGATGTGAAAAATGCAGAAGAAATTCCAATGACTACTGAAGTTTCTCTCCCCATAAGAATACAAAACCAAGATTACAGCATCCAATCAATCCGAATTCGCAACAACCACTTCGATCAAAAGTCATCGTTCTTCTCTTTCTCCCATCAGGATTGATCGTACCAGAAGATACAACTTTGAATTTAAATCCCAGACTAAAAATGGTTGCGGCTATTGTAAAGAGTCAAATCTGAAACATCCATCACGAGCCGCTCAAATATTCATTTCCCTCTTTTGCTTGCACAGCCTTGATATCTGTAGATTGTCTGGGTGCCCTTATTTATATACTTATTTATTGAGTTCAGCATCAGTATCGAATGATATTTACGCTAAAGGTTTACACTTTGTTTATTGCTTTAGTTAATCTATTATGTTCCCATCTGTTTCTAGTAACATTACTACTTCAAAATTGGTGTTGCAGCTTTCCTAATGCTATTGCTGTTGCTATAATCAGATACCAAATAAGTAGCAATTAAATTTGAGTCGTAACCAAATGTAGACATTTGATAATACCTATCATCATCTCCATCGCATTGATCACCCAATTCTTTGGAACTTGAACTCTCTGAAACTATGGATAGAGGGGAAGAGTTTTTGCTCTTTGGTTTCCTTTCGATAATTATGGTTTCGCTAATGCAACTTTCTAAAGTGGGACTTGACACTTTGCACTTAGATAAAATCGTCTGTGAGATATTTTCTTTATCGCTGAAAAGTTCGGAGTAATTATTAACATTTGTAAATCCAGCATTAACTTTTTTGTCTATCTTTATAGGTTTTCCCCCATTTGCCTGTAATGCAGCACTTAGAGAGATGTCATTAATGATTGTTTTGAATAGCGAAACCTTTCGCTCGCGTTTAATTGGAAGAGGATCATTGGAAATTTTAGGTAGCATTCCATCGTCACTAAAATCAAAGGAATCACTAAGGGTTTCTGACCTTCCAAGAAGTTTGATTCTGAAAGGATGGTTTTTAAAATGTGAGACGTTGGATGGTACCCTTGCAAGAGAATTCGAGTCATTCTTACTGTACGCTTGCATTGATGATCCTTCAAGTTGCGATCCACTGCAATGAGACTTTTTGTCGTAATACTCTGGGCCCCGTGTAGGTGACAGTACAACAACTTTTTTTGCTTTTGATTTGATAAAACTTTTAGGCTGTTCTGGTATTACTATAGCTTCATCGTTTAGCTTTTTGATTGAATGGTCTATCGGTGTTTCAATTAGCGGAGGTGTTTTGATGAATTTCTTCTTCTTTGGCTTCAAATTGAAAAATTTGATACGACCTTTTTCCTTTTTTTGATGAGGATATCCTTGATCTTGCTTTTCATTAAATGGATCGTACAAAACCATCTCTAGACTGGATTCTCCTTCATCCTCTTCCAAACCATCTCCTCCTGCTTCACTCTCAAAGTTCTGATTAATTTCTTCACATAATGATGACGCACATGTTGGTGGCACTATAGTTATTGTTTCCTCTTTTAAAGGTTTCTTTATTATTCGTTCTAATAGTTCACCTTTGACCTGGTTCCTGACAATATCAGCGTTAATTTCTTCATTGTCTTCCTCTGAGGAATCTACAATGTCGATACGGTATGCGGAGTTCTGGTCAAAAGTTCTTTGTGGTCCTGGAAGCAGAGGCAACCCTAAAGGCTGTCGTTCCAATTTCCTTTCTCGTTCCCCAAATACCTTCTTCAAAACTTTGATCGAATAGGCATTGTGGAACCTTTCCGAGAATGCTTCGTGAATTTGTACAGCGTTGAAACCGGTACCAGAATTTGGCAGTACTCTTCCTAGTCCCAAATTCACTTTCCCCTCGTATCCCAATTGCACAAAGTGTTTAACGTACTCTGAGTTCCTTAACGATATCAAAGGGAGGTCTTTTGGACGTCTCGTCAGCATCCGGTAGTCAGAATCGTGTCCTGAGTTGTGCAGGTTCCACCAATGATAGAACTCGATCTTGAGCTTCATGTATCTATAATGAAGCTCCGACATCATTGATTCTATATCGAAAAGAAGGGACTATGGTAAATTTGATGGATTTTGTCTTTTTTGTCTCTACCGCTGACGTGATCGCTTCTTTGCACTAGGGGAGAGTGTGTGTTTGCTACAAACAATTAAAGTTAGAGATAATTATTATAATATATTTAAACACTAAAAGTACAGGATCAAACCAGTGATCTAAAGTCGAAAAGAACACCAATGGGAAATGAGATCGGAAAACAACACCTCTTACAAGACATGGCAGGAAGAAACAATACCTACCATACAATTCACGTTTACCCACATAGTCGCTCCTACACAGGCAAAAACTATCCAAGCTAGCTACTTAAACGCCCACCCATGTCACTCTCGCACCGCTCAATCTGCTCAATCTGGCCGTACACATTTGTTTTCTTCGTATTCACTACTGTCCTATCAACTGCTTGAAACTCTTTTCAACCAACTCCTTCAAATCTCTGTAATTCATAATGAGACAGCTGTTTTCGTCTGGACTGACCAAAAGAAGGTTCTCGTCAATACCCGCATCTAACTTGTTCATACAGTCGATAACACGGGTCAGATCGATCACAGGGTTGCCTGATTCGTCAACTTGATGGAAAACATAATCCTTAAATAGCTTGATTGGGAATCGTTCACCGGTTTCAGACCATGAACCGTCTTTTAAGAATTCTGGTCTTTCACTGATAAAGTCTAATTTGGCAAATAACCTCACTAATCTATCATTCTCAACTTCTTTGGTTAGACAAGCCTCCATGAAATCGGTAGAGTTTTGTAACCCGTTCATGATCTTCATCACTTGGGGCGCTATCGACGAGATGAATTCTTCCAGATTAGCATCCTCTTTTAAAAGATACCTTAAAGCCTCTTTAAATTGATCTGAAAATTTTAATTCGGTAACAACATCCTGTGGGTCATTTATCCACTGCCTTGTGAAAATTGTGGATCTGGAGAGATCGACCAACAACTTCGCAAATTGTTTAATATCATTAGCTTTCAATTCTTCAAAGGATTCGGTTGGTTCGCTTTCAGTTGTAGTGGCAGCTTTGACAATGTCCAGCAAACCACAAGATGCAAGTCTAATTCTTCCTTTGTTTGTGATGATGATCTTCGTTGGATCAAATTTGCCAACAGTTAACTTCAAATTATGAATCTGTTGAATTGCATTTGCCAATTGAACCATATAATTCCATAACAAGTCTTCAGTAATTAATTCGGGATCTTTGTTTCTAACTTTGAAAAAATGTGTCTCCATCAAATTGTATGACAATGGATAGTAATCGTAAATTAGTATGAGTGAATTGTCACCAAATTCTCTCGTTGTAAATGCATCAACCAATTTAACGGCGTTTGCACAATCCAATTGTTTCCATTTGGAAACCAATTTAAAGCATTTTTCGGAAGAAATGGGAACACCTTCCAATCGTCTCATTGCATACAACTTACCATCAATGTTTGACATACATTTGTAAATCGAAGAAGTGTATCCAAAAGCTTTTTTACTTTTCTCGTAGTTTTGGTCGATAGGGTACAACGAATGGTATTGATTCACGTGCAAAGGTAACCCGGACTGTGTAATTGGAATGCTTTTCAAACTTTCTTCATTCTTTGATTGAATTGTTTCTCTTAAATTCGAAGGAATAAATAAATCGCTCACGGTACGTTCGTTAGGTTTTATATTGAGATGGATATGAGGGGGTGGCTGTGGAGCATAAAGATGGTAGTTCATAGGAAATAGATGTGTCTGTTGGTAGAACGGTTCGTCTAGTGGGTATTGTGACACCCCCACGGAAGATGATGGCAGTTGTTGAAGTGGTGCATTAGGTTGAATAGGAGTTCCTACTAATGATTCAGTAAAATTTGAAGTACCTGGGGTAAAAATTGGTGCCGTTTCGGGATTAAATGATGAAGTGGCAACGGTGATTGAATCGGCAGTAGTATCCACAGCACCCGCTGATGATGGTGGTGGTGGTGGTGGGGCGTTGAATATAGCAGATCCATCAAGACTCGGTGAACTAGTAGAGATCCTGGTAGCTAGTGTTCCAGTAGGGGTGAATGAAGGGGTATCAAAGTTGAATCTTTTCTTTGTAGTGCCTGCACTCTCTTGTTGCTGGGTAGGAGTCGCTGGTTTATTGCCTTCCTTCCCATACTGTATTGGTACGGACGGATTTTCTTTTGAGGTTATAACGATGCCCGTTCTCATTGTGTTGCTAGTACCGACGTTCTCGTGGTCATCTTTCTGAGATCCATTATTTGAACCGATGGTCAGATTTCCGACTGATGATGATATAGCTTTAGTTATAGTGGGTGAAGAGTTTGAAGATGTAGATTCAGAGGCGGGTTTTGAAGTTTGGTCGTGATTGAACGAACAACCTTTGTTTTCCCACTTGCAAAAGCCATGAATCTGAATGTTTCTACATGGGATGTTCTTGGCCCATTCAAACTGCGTCCCTGTTGCACTCATGTTGATAAAAAAATGATCGATAAGCCAATGGTGTCTTATAATCCTAAGTAGAATAGAAACCTACAGGCAAATTAAATGAAGCCGGCAGTAAGTAGCAAGAATATTGAAAAAAAAAAAAAATAACTATCGAAAAGATCAAAATAAGAAACTTCAGATCATCAAATCTGCAAGTCTTTGAGTCCAACTGTGTTGAAAAAACAAAAAAACATGATGGCCAACTAACCAAACAAGCGGGTCTCGAATCCTTAACTGAGCGCGTTCTGCATTTTGCATTCGCCTGTTTGGCTTGTGATATACTCTCATTACACAATAACTTACGTATATATAATCTTGCTAATCGATTAGATAATAACAATTAATTTAAAATTAATGTAGACGATTGACGCAGGGGCGTAAATCAGCCGAGGGCCTCAATCGAAGTTGTAGGGTCATATTATTTGTACGGAAAAGGCGGAAGAGTCGCTGATATTTATTTCTCTCCTGCTCATCACAAGTCTGCAGAAAACTCTTCTATTGACAGAAATTGCTCGTTTTTGACTTTTTTTTTTACTTGTATCAATCTTTAAAACATGTCAAAAGTCATAATTGTTACAGGTGCATCTCGTGGAATTGGATTGGCCATTGTTAACCATATCTTTAGAAAGTCGCCTGCTTCAAGAGTTGTTGTTGTCGCAAGATCTCAAGAGAAATTACAGGAGATCGAACAAAAATATGGATCTGATAGAGTGTTAGTAGTGGCAGGTGATATCTCTGACAAATCTACAGTGAACAGGATCATCAGTGGATCCATTGAGAGATTTGGTAAGATTGACAGTGTGATTTGCAACGCTGGTGTGTTGGAACCGGTGAAGCACATTGACTCAATCGATGTGGATGAAGTTCGGAAACTATTCGAAATCAACCTCTTTTCGATTGTGGAACTCGTTTCCAAAGCGATTCCAAGCCTTCGTGTGACCAAAGGTAACTTTCTCTTTGTCTCTTCCGGTGCATCCACAACACCGTACGATGGATGGTCAGCATATGGATCATCAAAGGCTGCGTTGAACCATTTCTGCCTAAGTTTATCAGAGGAGGAACCTTTAATCAAATCGATCTCTATTGCACCAGGTGTCGTTGATACAGAGATGCAAATTGACATCAGGGAAAAATTTGGTAAGAATATGAAACCATCTGCACATGAAAAGTTTACCTCCTTGCATGCAAACGACCAACTCTTGAAACCTGAAGTTCCTGCTGCCGTTTACGCCAATTTGGCGTTGGATAATATTCCAGCAGACTTGAACGGGAAGTATTTACGCTATAACGATTCATTATTGAAACCATTTGCTGGCCTTTAAATGTGTTAGATATTGAATTAAGTAGCAGATGAAGAGATTGAAAAGTTTTCCCTCTCGTAAACGATACAGCTGTTTCAAAATCATATCTGTGAATTATCGGCAAATAGGGCTTTGAGTTTTTACCGATAAATTCATTTCCCGATACTTTTAGCACGTGCACTAACTTTGGTATTTAAATACGGGGCACCCATCTATGTGCATCGGTAATGCTGTATACATCGGTAGACATAATATATATATATATACATATTTTTTAATGGAGCTGTGATAGTCCAGATGTAGTATTATATAAGGACCTAGTTAACGGAATTATCCTTTTTGAATGGGGAATTTTTAAATAAGCTAAACAAAGAAAGAACAAATCACAATGATGGATTAGATCTCACCTTCTTGAACGAGGCGGAAGGGGGCTTGATAAACCTGAAATTAAGGTGTAGGATTAGTTAAGGATTTACCGGCAAAAGAACAGATCTTAGGAACTCTACATATACTTTTGAAAGAAAAATGAAATGAAACCATCAGCCAACTTTACCCTATAGAAGGAAGGTCCAATGGCCAAAATTTGACATTTTCTATCCGTTAAAGAAAATGGAAGCTGCAGAGAGTTGATGCAGTCCACCTGTTTGGTTGTAGTAGAACTCTCGAAAGTTGAGCTTGGATGATATGACGACATTATGGAGCTGGAGAAGCAGTTGGTGTTGGATTAGATTGGCTGATTAAAAGACAAAATTAGAAACAGTCCTTACATGCATGGTCAACTCATCATGTATGTCTCGTTTTTGCTCCGGTGTATACTGAAATCGTGGTCACTCTGGGTGGTCTTGCCTCAGCTAAGGGCCTTGGTAATAGATGTAACACTTGAGCAGTTTTTTTTTTTTTTTTTTAATAATAATAATAATAATAATAATAATATTTATTCTCGACGAGGGTATTTAAAAATAAGCCTAACCCTTTGAAGAGAGCAGTCGTCTCATTAGGGAAATGACTATTCTATATAATAGCTAACGAGCAGTTCAACTTTGTCCATTTGTAGTTTTGCTGTTCTTGTTATTATTGGGCTTTCATTCTAGAAGAACTGAAGTAGCTCTTGTACTGGCTTCTTTGTTCAAAATTCGTCGGACACCGGTGTGTTTTTCAGACAACGTCTTCTCTAGTAAGAAATAAGGTTGTTCTCATGAAGTTGCCGCGGCTTGAACACATTTCATTCTGGTTTAAATTACAGCTCAAAATCCACTTCACTTTACTTCTGCCGTTCCTTACATGTGTTTATTTATAGTATTACATCTACTACGTAGCAGCACGAAAAGTAAAAGGACAACCACACAGCAAAGATATTAATTTATTTTCTATTACGCGTAATTTTATTTATATAATAAATTTATATTCATCAAGCAGATATAAAGTTTTTAAACATAATTATTTTTAAGTAAACAATGGTCAAGAAATTAAAAGGAGGAGGGAGACCATAAAATGTCTTGTTAAAAGTTTATTTAATTCTTCATATGGAGATTTGAAGTGTTGGCTAAATGGTATATATCACTTCTCTGGCTGGTATGTCCGGATGTCTCCTTCCTGCCACGTACCACATTACTGAAGTTGAATTAGATGCGAGCAATCACTATGCATGGGGAAATGAACGACACTATAGAAGAACGTCAATTGGAAAGCTTCTTGTAATACAACAAGAAAGATGGGGCCATCGATCGATGAGGGGAGAAGAGCAAACAAGGAAGGCCCTAACGGCTCTGAGGAGGAAGCTATCGGTGATTGAGCTGCGACAATCTGGAGTTGTGGTGATTGTTTGCATTATTTGTGAGTCCGTTCATTGTATTGTTTATTTATATCTATTAATTTAAATTATTTATTCATTTTACCATGCATACATAAATTTATTTGTTTTCGTTTCTTTTGTAAGTTTTTTTGCTTTCTCTTGCTCAGTAGTAGTAGTTTGGTAGACTAAGTAACACAAAAACTCATGTGTGGTTTGATTTCTGTGTGGCTGTGATTTATGACTTTTTGGTGTCAAGACAACTTTTCGGATATTGAAGGATGAATTTATATATATGCTTCATAGATAAAATGAATGACACATGGGTATAATATATCGGTAATTGTTTTGTTTTACTCTCCAAATATGTATGCATATACAATCGGCTGATGATATATGACATGTGATGAAAGCAAAATAATCATTATGCGTAACCAACCAGCATTTGAGCAAATAACTACTCGGATAAAATGCAGTTACTACATATAGCTATATAGCTTTCTGTATGGCTCCTGTGTCATATATATATAATATTATAGAAAACACCGTAGAAGAGTGTTCCAATATGTTAGCAGACGACGACCAAAAAAGGCCAGGTTGCCTTAATAAGGGTTCCGTCTAAACAACAGATGACGGCTTTCAAGACCCTGTCTCGTAGATCATTCAAAGAGAACAACAGCTAGCTAGCTTTTATAGACACAAAGACCGACCAAAATAGGCAAAACAGAAAAGAATCCGATACATAAACATCAACAACAAAGAAACAGAATAAGCAGAGGACAGCCAAAGATGGCATGGTTTTCAAAACAAATAGGGATGCGCCTGATTCCTGAATCCGCAACTCATTAATGAACCTTGCCGCCTTGCTTAAAATTCTTTGCAACCGCGCACCCTTTCTTCTTCTCTTCTTTCTGAATCGGGATAATCTGAAAAATCTGTCTGTCTGTCTCTTCCGTAAATACATTGTCAGGCTTCGGACATTAAAGCCTTTATCGCCTCGAATCCCACAAGGTGCGGCAGAAGCAACAGCCCGCCAAATGTTTCTTAATTGTTACCTCACTCAAGAGTATATAGGCCGCATCCTTTTTTCTGTCTCTTTTTTGTCTTTTTTACCTGTCCTGATACTTGCTTTATTTATCCATATATATATATATTATATATAGATATAAATGTCTATGCTGAGACGATTTGCAAAGACCAAACCTTTTTCTTGTTCATCACAGCAGATCTTATATAGCGAGCACAAAAGACAGTAGACAGGGAAACAGATCAGGGAATTGATCGCCAACAAAGAAGAGTGCTAAGCAAACAGCAACACAATAACGTACAGAATTACAAGTTCGTATTTTGGCGCGCACCAGCCGCAAGATTGTATCGTACGTAATCATGTGTGTTTTTTATCTATACATGCCATATAGCGATATCAATTTGATTAAACCTATGCCGCTCCCCCTCAATTTTCTAGCATACTAACATGTTCCTTTGCCTTAGGTATTTTCAGGTACAAAAGTATACAAATCGACTTAAAAGTATAAACGGGTTTCTAAGAATGGCTGCTAACACTAACTAGGTCGGTGAAATCATCAGTTAGAGTGACCTAAAGCGGCAAAAAAAAAAAAAAAAAAAAAAAAACAAATTTCTAGTTTACGAATTACTAAGATTACCGCATTTCCTATAGCTCTAGTTCTAACAAAATCAATTTTACACCAACAATGCCACTGATAACCAGCCAAGCAAACACACAAAAAGCAATTTTTAAACTGAATTAGACTTAAATAAAGAAGATGCCAAGTAAACAGTCAGTCCATGTAATTCTCCCTTGCCTCGCGTCGCCTCATTTTTCTGTCGTGCAATATTTGAATCCCAGAAGCACCTTCGGGAATTGCAGGGAATGTGAGATTTCTGGTACTCTATTCCCCCTACTAATTTATTCCCCGACCCTACATGTCACAGGGTTTTTCCAAAGCATTCCAATCAGTCTCCTCAACGCCACAGCTAGAATTTTATCAGATGGTAATGATTTGCCTTAGATCTTACTTGTTGGATAGAAGGGAACCTGTTACGTGGTGACGGTGGTGGTAATGGATGCAGAATAAAGAAAAGAAGAGAATAAGGGAATTTCAAATAGGGACATGATCAATATTAATTAAGGGAGAGAGTTGTGGAGATAGAGTTTGGTATATTCAGGTAATATTAAGTGAACAATTGGTGAGGCTACCGAGAAGATTACTATAGATGAGCATAATAATAGGCCATGAGCATATTAGACATGAATAGAAATCTGATACGTACAGAAGCACATCATCAAAAAAAATTTTTTTTTGTGTAATAAATTGACTTAGTAATATTTACTAATGAAATACTATACAACTGAAACTGAAACTGGGGAGCAGAAGCTTGGCATTTAAGATGGGTTGCAAATTGGAGAAATGTGTATAAATTTTAACATGTAGATTCGGTAAGGGTCGCGGAGTCAAGTTTGCCCGACCGCTGGATGATGGATCGATTTGCTTTCCCGAGAGAGGGGGCGCGCAGGCGCAAGCCTGTCCGAAAGGGCCCAGACTGGCACCATGTCCGCGCGCAACGAGCAAACGGTATCACCCGAGGCCGAGCTGCCAGCGAGCGAGCGAGCGAAAGGAAAAACTCTGAAAAACTTTAAAAAACCCTAATTAAAGTTGAATTTTTGTAAATTTGTATACATGGCGATGCGGCCACGAACATTATATAATCAAGTTTATGTGAGATGGGTCTTTTTTCTTTTTTTTTTGAGTTTGTTAAGACATATTAATTGCTTTTTCCTTCATTCCCATCCATTTTGCACCTGTAGAGATAGGTAGCAGTCCATTTACCAGGGTGTTTTTTCTGTTTAGGTGCACGCTTACCTACTGGCGGTGTCCACAATCAGAGAGATAGAAAGGAAAAGTGAGGAAACGAAATAAACGAAAGGTAGTAAGTAGCAAGTGCAACAGCTAGCTATCCTCAGTTGGTAAGTGACCAATAGTTTATGCTTAATTAAGCGGCAAAACTGAGTAACTAAATAAATCCTCGTATATCTTCCCGTCGGACATGTATATATATATATTAAATAATTTATATAAATTATAATATAGATTAGTAATTCAATTAAATGAATAGCATACTGAACGCATGATTAAGCAACAGATTATGGAAATTAATTCTGTCTATCTGTTGCTAATTGCACGATGGGCACAACTAGTTGGTATCTATCTGTGTGTGTGTCTATCTAAAAGCCCCAAGCGAAGCGAGACGGATAGAGGGCACGCAGGCAGATCGCCTCCCTGAAGTCTGTGGGCGCACTTCTGTTCGACTGACACCAACGCCGCCGCTGGCGCCCATTTGGCAGACAGACAGACGGACCGACTAGCAGGCTGGCTGGCTGGCTGGCTGGCTGGCTGCGAAACAGACGCGAGCGAGGCAGATTTTGTGCAGCGCTGCCCTCCCGCCACGGCGCCGCTGCGGCTGCCGCGAGCAGTTGATGGCGTCGCATGCGCATCCGAAATGGGTGCGAATCCCGGTTTCTTTGTTGTTTGTTTGCCTGCTATTATTCTCTTGCAGACTCGCATTGGGTGACGCTTCAGCCGCCTGTTCTTTGGAGGTCGGGGGTATATATATACACGGTCATTTCCCAGTCCTGATTTGCCCCCCCCCCTCGTCGCTATTGCTTTAACTCGAGAACCATATTGTCCATCTAGTAGAGCAACACGGTTATAGGTTATACGTACCTGTGTATTATTTCATCCACTGCCCGTTCTCTGTTGAAGATTGATTGTTCACTTGAATTTTGCCGACCAATACTAATTTGGGCCCTGTTTCTTTTGTTCGTTTTTGAAAATCATCCAATTCACCCACCCCTAATCTACATCCCCCACTTCACTTCATATCTTATCATATCATGCAATCGTATCACGGATTAATAGCAACCCCAACAGATGCAATAATACTTTTGGAAGCATCAAGAAAGAATCTCATACCCAAAGTGACAAGACGGTTATCCGATTTCGAGAGAATTAGTACCATTGTTTCTGGTGCCGTCTTCATATGGAATGAATCCGATTCCAAGATGAAAAGATGGACAGATGGTAGAAATTGGAGTGCGTCTAGAGTGAATGGCTCCTTTTTAATATATAAAGAAATGGAACACAACCAAATGAACACAAAATCGTTCAACTACAAGAGTAACGGTTTGCTCAAGCAATCTTTCTCTGTGACTTTGAATACCGGTGACAAGTACCACTTGATCAGTTATGTCGATAGCGGGTTTTCACACAATTTACAACTCAAGAGACCATCTAAAGATGAGACGTTCAAAGATTTGGTGATTGATAGATCGTTGTACCCAGAAAGAATATTGAGCGATACGGAAATGAACGACAACGAACAACCTCTCTCTTTCAGTGTGGACAACAATGAAAATTCTGCAAATGCAAAAGGCTCAAAGAGAAGCTTGAATGACTCTCCAACCGATTTATCACCTCGTTTAGATCCTTCCACTGGGGAGAGCTCATTGAAGAGAATGAAGTCTTCTTCTTCGTACACGTCGATCTCGTCGTCATCAATCACTTCTCCAAGACCGATCATGTCGAGTCTGTTGACCTCATCTCCAACTCAAGCACAGTTCCCATTGACAGCTAGTGCAACTGGTGTTTCAACAGGATTGCCATACCGTTTCACTCCTTCATATTCCTACGTCTCACCTCCATTGTCGTCAAGTTCTGTTCACCATACCGGTGGTACATTTAACGATTTGGCTCCAAGATACCCGATTCCAGTTATCACAATTGGTACTCCACCTCCTTCTACTGTTGCTACTGCTCAACCGATGAATGGTAATAATAACAAAAGTATGACACCACAGAATTTATCAACGTCATCTGATTCATCATCCATTTCAACAGCAAGAATCGGTTCTCCAAACAGCGTTGAGAGTAATAGCTTTTTGGGAACCTCTCCTATTGATTATCAACAGTTACAACATTTACAAAGTTCGAAATTCCTAACTAGCCAAAATGTTTTGGGTAATTCTAACAAGACTTTGTTACCATCGATCACAACCAACAAAGAGCAAAGCCTGTACGTTAACAAACTGTACTATAGAGGTTTAATAAAGGAAGATGGTAAAGTCTTAAACTTTTTAGACAGAAGTTTCAAGTGACGAGTTGCTTATTATTTATTTATCTACTACCTCCCTATTTATTTATTTATTTATTATTTATTGCTTTGGTCAATTCGAAGCCCACTTTTTTTATTTTATTTTTTCGCTACTTTTTCACTTTGGTTTGGGTACTTAATTTATGACGATGTTCATTCAATCATGGTGCTTTATATATATATGTATATAGTTTTATGGCATTGGCATTTTTTTCCTTTTAGATATAGTGTTACTAGGTGTGTGGAGTAAAAAACAAAAATCCCTATAAAGAGTTGCTTAAAACCACACCAGCATATTAGGGACACCAATATATATAATATTCAAATACCTTCTATTTTAAGGAAACTATTGTAATTTTTGAAACTAAAAATTTTCATTGAAAATGGGAGACGGAACAATCCCTGAAACGGGAGCGGCCAGCGAGCCAGCGAGCCAGCGGATAGAGAGAGAGACAGAGCCAGCAAACAGGGGGCATTTGATGCGGCGGGAGTGTCGGTACGCCTGCCTGCATTGTTTAGCGGTGTTGTTCCCACAGATTTACAACAGCCGCAGTGCTGGGCTGTTTTGTTTATTTGCTCGTTGGTTTCGTTCGACCCGCCGCGGTGGGAAATTTAAGGTTTCAGCGGACTCTGGGCCGGGCAGCCGGGCAGGCTGGCAGGCTGGCAACCGACCTGTTCGATCGATCTCGAAATCATAAAGTAATCCGTGTATTAACATTATTATACTTGCTATAGCTAGTGATTTTGGGGCGTCTGGTGTGGAAGCCGTCGCACTTGAACTTGATTGTCACAACAGGATTCTAACTACTAAGAACCGTCACAAGTACAGATACCAGTAAATACATTGGATGATCCATAATAATGTATATAGCTTCAAACTTGATGACAAATATATATGTGCATGGACATCAATAATATATATATATATATTCAGTGGCTCTTGCACGTGGCAGACACATAAACTCCAGTTCATCCCAGCCAGCTCCATTCGCCCTAACTGACCGACTCTTGGTGATCCATCGGCTACTGATGCCAGCCTAGCCCAGCCCTTCACTTTCCAATTCCTAGTCCTGACCAAGTGGAGTCTTTTCAACACACCCAGACTTGATAACCATCTATCTATACGTGGTGGCGCAAACGCAAACGCAATCGGAAGAGCTTCCGAGCTTGGATCTGCATTTGTAAAATGGGTTTGACGGTGTTCCACGGGCTTTGGCAGCCTCCCTTTCTTTTTTTTCTTTGTTTCGTCTCAATGGCGGAGTTTCTTCTTCCAGTGCAGCGATCGAGCGCATGCAGTTATGCTAGCATACGTGCATGGATATCCTCGGTGCACGGGTGTCTCTTTGAAATTGATCGATTAATTGATCCACGCCCTGATGACATCAGCTCTCATGTCAGCATATAGGATATTTGCTTGTGGTTACATGCGCGTGTTGCTAGCGAACTGTTTGTAGATTTATATATTATACATGTTGTTGTATAACAAGAGTACACCTACCAGGTTCTGTTCAAGTTAACTTGTTCTCAGCCGATTTGGATCACTATTCTTTCTTCCATATCACAACATGGATTTTGTTTTTGATACATAC
The DNA here is from genome assembly GCA_030565405.1 of Ogataea paraovalis. Taxonomy (NCBI): domain Eukaryota; kingdom Fungi; phylum Ascomycota; class Pichiomycetes; order Pichiales; family Pichiaceae; genus Ogataea; species Ogataea paraovalis. The sequence continues at coordinate 64,480 of JAJMBU010000048.1, read as the reverse complement.
GATGAAAGCTACAGTTCTAGCAATGGTGGGAACGGTAATGGATCGTCTGGTTTCACGAGTTCGCTACCAATACCTTCAGCCCCACTCAAGATCCCAAACTTTCAAATTCAAAATGACATAACTAGAAAATTTTCAAATCTAAGCATATTAAAGAACATGAACGGCAAATTGAAGTCGGATTCGATGGATGATAAGAACGACGAAGATGTCAGTGAGAATTCGTTAGCCAATAAATTTGCAAAGGCCTCGTTGGACCTTATCTCTTCATCTTCATCTTCGTCTTCTTTGCCAACAAGTTCTTCGAATTCGACACTGTTGTTGAATCTCACCTTTAATCAAAATGATTCAACAGCTTTGGGAAACAGATTGAGTAGAGTGTTGAATCAGACCAACTTTGATTCCCATATTAGACAATCGTTGTTAATTTTGCAAGCGAAAACAGACGAGGTTCAACATAATGAAAATTTGGAATCACAGCAGCAACAGATGGATTACAAAAATTTAACTAGTCCAAATATCTTGGGTTCAATTTCCAGAAGAAAATTGAGAGGTGATGTCGAGAACGACCTATTGAAGCAGCATTTTCAAAGTTTGAAAAAATTCAGATTGGTTGTGAAAAAATTAAATTTGATCAAACAAGATCTAGACGATTTAAACAACTGTTTTAATGAAATCGATTCAAAATTGAAGAATAATTTTGCAGACACACAAGAATTTGATTCTCAAATTAAAGAATTGATCTTAAAGAGAGATCTAATTAAATTGAAGAAAAATCTCTTGACCAGTTTCAAATCTAATTTCACGTTGAATCATTATGAAGAGCACATTTTAAGAAACGAAGAGATCAACGAAGAATTTTTCAAAATTTTAAACAAAGTTGAAAAAATTTATGCAAATTGTGATATATTGTTGAGTATGAACAATGACAAATTGGGTATTTCGATAATGAACCAGATGTCTTTGCTAATCGATCTGGCAGTCGACAGAATATCGTCATCTTTAAAGAAAAACTTGACGTTAATATATATCCAGAATGATTTCAGGAAAGATTTCGAATCGATTGACAACTTTCAAAAATCTTTAATCTATATCCTGCAAAAGGATAAAGATAAATTCGACTCGATCGTCGGTGAAATCATTGAAAGTAGATCAAGAATCGTTACCGATGAATTTATTTCCCAATTGAATTCATATTCAAAAGATGTTGGTAAAACAACCAAGAAAAATTCTTCGTCGATTCTAGTTTCATCTTTCGATCCAAAAAGATTCATCAGTGATATGTTGGCATATTTGCATAGTGTCATTGTCAATGAATTGGAACTCGTTGAAAGTTTGTTCAATTTCGATCAGGCTGAAATCGCAAATGATGATCTATCTTTGGTAATACAATCGGTTGTCAATAAGGTGCTGGGCTCATTAAGTCGACCATTCAAAGGTGCTTATGAATCTGTGATCAGACAAGAAACAAAACCAAATATAATAGTGGAACTGTACCAATTGTTAGATCTCTATCGAATGATGTTTAGTAAATTAACTGAACAAAACGACCTAATTGAATGTTTGGATCAACTGCAAAACCATACAATGGAAAAATTATTAAACTTAATTGGTCTGAAGTTGAAGGAAACCAAAATCGAATCCGATTTGGAGGATGTTGATGAAGACGTGTTGGGATTGCCAGATTGGTTGGTTGATTTTTATTCGCGATTCTTACCTATATTCGATTATCATAGTTCGTTCGATGATACCTATTTGAGATTAGGTGTCTCAAAACAAGAACAACTATTCAATCTGTTGATTGATGAACCAATTGATCATTTGTTATCATTAACCAAAAAGTTATCGATCTCTAAGAAATCCAAAAAGATCTTTAACATCAACTGTATTGAATTCATTGTTTCTGAGATTCAACCGATCCCATTGTTGATCAGCAAATTGAATCATGTTCAAGAAGTTCTCGACCAATTGATTCAAGATTTGATTGGTGATGAATTCGATGAATTGTTGACCAACTCAGGATTGTACAACATTTACAACCTAGTTAACATGATCTTCAAATTGGATGATGAATTTTTTGATGTTTCGATCTATGAACCTATATCTGAAAACAAACTGTTCACACTTGATACTTTCCAAAACGCCGATTTGAAACTCCGTGAATTTTTAATTGGATATTTAGTTTCAAACGAATTGAATAAACTGATATCCCCAATCATTTTGAACGATATCTTTGTCACTTCAGCGGTCAAGTTTGTCAACTTTTATTATAGGTTATTGGCAATAGTGGCTGAATATTTGAAAGATAACACGGGCATGCCTGTTAGAGTGTTTACGTGGGACGATATTCACGTTGCAACTTTATTGGGTGTTGAAGAACCATATATAAAGCAACGGTTGATCTTGGATCAATAAAATAAATAAATAAATAAATATATATATAAATGAATGAATAAATAATAATTGCATGTATAAATGGTAGCTACAATCTGTACACTGTAACTAACATCATTCATGATTAGGAACTTTACCTCTACCGTAACCTTGTTTATCGTAATAATCCATTGGATAATAGTCCTCGTCAAATTGTTTATCTTTATCGAGCATAACCATTGCTTCATACGGTGTCAATAAAGGTTTGTTGAATGCATAACCCCAGTCTATAGATAATCTAGGACAAGCAACTTGAACAAAAGCGTCAATATCATCGAACATCGCCAACTTTGAAGGAAATATTTCAGAAAGGATGATCTTAACCACCGTTCTTCCATCATCTTGTAAAGCTTTTTCCAAGTTGTTCAAAGTTGATGGAGAACCTTGTCTACCCAATGCACCTAGCACCAAACCGATCTTTTTGGCCGGTTTAGAACGCTGGATGGCATCGTTTCTCACGAACACCATCTCACGTTGGTTGTATCTCTCCCTAGTAAACTTTCTCGAGTATGGATCGTATCTGAAAGCAGGTATAGATGGATTATGGATCATGGCCGATTCCAAGTGGAACCTACCATCCCCAATGTAAATCATGCAATCGTACTGATTGGAATCCAATCTGGCTGATGTACAACCCAACACTTCACCTTTAGATAAAGGCATGATCTGTGGAGGTATCACATAGATCAACTTATCTTTATCATTACCAGGTTCTGGATTTTCCAACTTGTGTTTGATGGAGTGAATCGTTGGGTTGAATTGAATCGTTCCAAACACAGCCAACCTCGATCCGCTAGAAAAATTCTTCTTGATAGTGTTCAGCAAGTGGGTCTCGTCTATCGAGATGGTGACAAACACATACAATACTTTAATCGATGTCACATCAATAGGCACCAAGCATGAATGGGCATAGTGAACTATGAAATCACAATCTAGAGATCTGGCCGTATAGTCATCGATACAACAGGCACCGTAAGAAACGTCACCCATGACTAACACTTCACAATCACAAAATTGCTCGATGATATCACAAATGACAAGCGAATAGATCAACAAACCTTCAGGCATCTGTAAAGAAACACGCTTGGCTTTGTTCTTCTTGATGTTCCATACTGTCTTGTGGATTTCAAAGTTGTAATTGGAAGGTAATAGTTTGATGGCTTCGTTCAATTCCTTATCTTCTAAAATCTCACTGGGTATTTGGTTCATCACCCTACCTATCGTCCTTGGTTTTCTGGTCTTCACCAATGCTGATTTTTCCTTAATTGGTGGTGGCATTGTATCGTCACCATCTTTCGAAATCGATTCTGTTGTTGTTGTCGCCTTTGCTTTTGTTCCCGCAAATCTTCTACGAGGGGCCTTCTTCTCCTCTGGAATCGGTTGTTCCGGCGTCTTTGGAATTTCCACTGGCATTATGACTTTAAATGTTCTTTCAATAAAAGGGGCGATACTAAGTGACCGAATGTTAAGTGTGGAAGAGTTTCAAAATATGGATAAAAGAGGTGTATGATCCGTTTCTCTCCTAAGGATAAAAAAAAAGAAAAAAATTATCAGCTTGAAAAAAAAAAAAAATACTTTGTGCGGCTGCATTTCAAATATTTGATTTTAAAGGACAAGAATTGTTTTCATGATTTACAGTTTTCTTTGACATTCCACGCAGAAATAACTACGAACTGAGAGTATTTATCAATTCATCTATTCACTATGATTACGCCAGCTTTTACAGTGACGCAGGATGATGATTTCCTATATATCAAAGTCAAAATCTCCAATATCAGGTTTTCTGCTCAGGCAATAGAGATGGTTGTGGATGAAAACCTATTTATCTTCTCTTTACCTCCATACTATCTAAGATTAAGATTCCAGAATTCATTGGTAGATGATGAAAGATCGCATTCCGAGTTTGTGCCTAATGAGGAATGTATTAGTGTGAAGATTCCAAAGTTGAACAAAGGTGAGTTTTTCAAAGATCTCGATTTGACCGCAAAGTTATTAGCAAGGATAAACGAACCAACGAACCACTCTATGGAGCAGCCGGCAGCTCAGAAAAAACCGCTTTTGATCGAAGAAATTGATTCAAACGAAACGAATCGGGACTTGCAACAAATCGAACAAGAAGCACAGGATTTTAATTGGGAGGTTGAACAGAGACTACCTGAGTTAGCAGGTTTGAACGGTGACTCGTCGATTCAATTGTCGCCAGCATCAGTTGCTCCAACTTATGGCTTCAACAACCAATATTCAAATATGCTACAGGTATCGCTTTCCAATGGGAATGATATCAACGATCTATCGAACCCAGATACTTTAAAACCAGATGATAGAATCATAGAGAGATTAATCAAAGAAAACATCAAATTCGATCCGGAATATTATGCAAACGACTATTTGACTAGTAAATATTTAGCAGAGGATTCAAACATTAAGGAAGTTATCAGTTGGAAGTCGCCAATGAAGATCCACTTCATGAAATCACAAAAGAAGAAGCAACAGGAAGCAAAGGATCAGGATGATGCATCCTTTGGTGAGATTGTGTTTAGCAAGGAAGAAAATGATAGAATGAATGATCTACCTCGAAAATCATACCTCATTGATGATCCAAGACCTTTGTATTATACAATAGTGAGTATATTATACAGTTACTCGTATGAGCTAAGATCAAACATTGGAGAAGCTACTGTTGAGAGTGGTTGGTCTGTTGGAAAGATAACCCCTCAGATAAGTTGTTTGGATGCTCAGTTAATTCAATCCAACAACCTTACCGAAACAAACATGTTGAAGATTTTAGTTTTAACGTTGTCAAGAAGATCTCTATGTTATCCTTTAATCAGAGACTTTGACTTAGTCAAAAAAGTTTGGGAGGACGTCTACTACACATTGAGATGCGGTAAAAGAGGTGTTTTGAAGACGTTGTTAGCTGCAAGAGAATTGTTCAGATTTCATGATGTTTATTACATTTATTGTAAAATATTGTTGGACGACTTATGTGCTTGGACGTTGAGGGATGATGGATGTAACGAAAGAATTCTTAGAAACCTTTCACATGAATTAAAGAAAGAATACGAAGCTCTTGGTAAAAGAGATATTGTGTTTGAGAAGATTTTGGTCTCACCTACCGAAGAGCATGCTGAGATGGAGCAAGAAGACGGAGAACTTGAGTTTATCAATTTGGAAGATATCGAAGAGTTGGCAGAACAGTCTTATAGAATGCAGCAATGATCTGTAATTGTAATACATATAAATATATACAAATATAGAAAAAGATAAGAATGAACTAATAAATTTACATAATGTAGAAATGAAGAAACCCAAATATGAACCGGCTCTTGACTAAATAAAGGAAAGAAAAAAAACTAAAAATATCATAATAATAATATTAATGAAAGAAACACGTTGTTGATATCACATTAACTGAGGATGTCATCAGGAAATTTGGGACGACTCGTATCCTCAGGTTCTGGCGTACTTGGTCCTGGGCTCTTCAAAGAGATCATCGAGTCATCATCCATCGCAACACTTTCATCATCATCGTTATCTCTTTTGATGGGAGAATTAAGTGTCGTCACGTCTGTAGAGATCATTCTTCTATGGGATGGCTTAACTTTGCTAGGTGTCGAAGGTATTGTATCGGACATCAGTTCTGATTTTCTCTTCTTGGATGTTTCCTGATTCTCAAGATCTTCGGGAATCAGGATCTGGTTCAACTTGTTTGAACTTTCCCGATTGAAATCCACAGATTCTGTTTCAGGGATGGATACTTGTGGCGGGAGAGATATCGTTCGCTGGTGGGTTCCATGCTTTAAGTGGTTCATTGACCTTGGAGGGTATCTTCCTCCCAGCGATGAGACTGCGTGTGCCCCAATCTTAGAAGGTGACAATTGGTGTCTTGGATTCAAAGACGACTTTCTAACAGGTGTTGATAACCCTGATCCAAATCTGAACGAGTCCATCCTGTTGTCAACTAAATCTACCTTGATTCCTTCAGATGTTGAAATTGTATGACCCCGTTCATGTCCTTTTCTAAGGTTGGAATTATTCGTGCCCCTTGAGTCCATTCTTTGTTTCTCAATTAATGAATCTTGTTGGTTATTGATCTGAAGTAATTTGTCTTCAGATGCATTGAAAAGTAACGGTATTAAATGGCCAGGAACTTTGGCATTCGATGCCAATCTTATCAATTCTAGAGACCTATTGATCGACTCTGCCTTATAGAACTCTTGTTTCGTACGTTCTTGCTGGATTCTAACCTCAAGAGCATGTTGGAGAGATTCTTCAGAGAATGGCCATTCCGATGCTTGAGGGCCTAACAAGGCTTGTAAAGCAGGAACGCTGCTATTCATGTCCAGTTTTTGATTTGCTGATTTGTTCGACTGGGTGTTACTTTCTGTAGTTGACGGCTTGTCAGTGCTAAATCTTGTACTCCCCGAATTCAAATCGGATCTGTCAAACGATCGAGCCTTCGAATCCATGTTGTTGCCTAACTTGAAATCTTGGTGTTGAGTTTGCAATGAAAACACCGATTGGAACTGCTGTGGGATAGGAGATGCGGAAGTTGTTGCTGACATTAGCATGGAAGTTAAAATTATTTATCTTGGGTTGTTATCTCAGTTGTCTATCAGTTTGATTATTGTGGAAATAATTATCAAGGTGAGTTCAAGATATATATATATATATATATACCAGACACTAAGCAAAGATAAAGTTACATATAATAAGATAACGGTAAACCAAAAGAAATAATCGCTGTCTACATACACTGCACCTCAGATCAAACAAGGCTGGACACTAAAATCTCAGATTTCAAGCCAAAAAAATATAAAAGAATAAAAATAGGACTGAAACTGGGGTTCCAAAAACCTGAATTGGAGCCATGCTAAAAAAACTGCAGACAAATTTACAGCTGCATAGAAAAGGCACCGATCCAGCAACAATTTCCTATTTCAGATAATTGTAAATACCTCTATCTCCAGCCACATGTCAATTAGTCTCAACCGCCACATATGTGGCTGATTGCTAAATCTATCAGCACACCTCTGCACAGTAACTGTTGTCGCAGACGCGTCGCGTACGACGTACTGTGAATTGCATATGTTAATTCCTTGCATCTTTCTTTTGACACAGGATTTCTGTCGAATCGTCCATCCTTCAACTGGGACCGTTGGGTGGTAACTAGTGTCATAAAGAGCATTCCTCAGTTTGTTATTAGCTAACAATCAGTCCGGAAATTGAATTATTTTGTATATAACAATGTCGATTGTGTCACTCTTAGGAATAAACGTTTTAAACAATCCAGCGAGATTCATAGACCCATATCAGTTTGAGATAACGTTTGAATGTCTAGAACCGTTGAGGGAAGACTTGGAATGGAAATTAACCTACGTTGGTTCTTCTAGATCTTTAGAGCATGATCAAGAATTAGATTCTATATTGGTTGGTCCTGTCCCTGTGGGAATAAATAAATTTATTTTGACTGCAGATGCACCATCTCCGGAATTGATTCCTGCAAGTGAGTTGGTTTCAGTGACTGTCATCTTGTTGAGTTGTTCGTACAAAGAAAGAGAGTTTGTTCGGGTTGGGTATTATGTGAATAATGAATATGATTCTGAAGAGCTAAGAGAGAATCCACCTTCAAAAGTGCAGGTTGACCATATAGTGAGAAATATTTTGGCTGAAAAGCCAAGAGTTACTAGATTCAACATTGTGTGGGACAACGAAAATGAGGGTGGCGATTATCCACCTGAGCAACTAGATGATGATGAGGAGGAAGACATACCGGAGGAAGAAGAAGAGGATGAGGAAGATGATGAGGAGGAAGAGGAGGAAATCCAAGTGGGGGAAGACCTCGAGGATAAGAACGAAGAGAAAGGTCGCAATGGAGAATCGGCGGCAAAAGACAGTAAAGTAATTACAAAGGACACGACTGGGCTTGAGTCAAGTACAGAGAAAGAACATCCTGAAGAGCCTAATGCCAAGAGAAGAAAACTGGATGCCACAGAGAATGCAAATGAAGATGAAGAAGAGGACTTGGAAGAAGATTTGGAAGAATTAGAAGATGAAGATGAAGAGGATGCTGAGGATGAAGAGGATGTTGAAGAAGTGGAGGAAATCGTTGATGTTGAAGATGTTGAAGAAGATATTGAGGGTGGTGAAGAAGATGACGCTGAAGAAGATATTGAAGAAGAAGCCGAGGATGATGATGATGATGATGACGATGATGATGAAGGGGACGAAGAAGAGGAACTTACCGCTCCTGTTGAGTTACCATCGGAAGCTGCTACTGAAGAAATTGATGCTCCTCCAAATTAATGGGTTTGAAAATTACATTATACGTTGTTCATTTACAAACTGCAGATTTTACTTACAAAACTTATTCTTTATTTTCTGTTTTTCTTTTGTTTTCTTGTTTTTACTTCTTCCTAAAAAGCTTTAGTTTTTTCTTAGTTTGTATTATTATTTATTCGTTCACTTCATAAAGCTGATTAATCAATTGGAAAACCCTTGTAACCACCTCTTTAACGTCCGTGTCACTCTTCTCACTGTATCCATTCATCTTCTTCAAATTCACCAGCATCTTATCCGGATGCCATCTAATCCTTTCTTTTTTTCTCATTTCTTTAGAGATTAAAAAGGTTTTCAAGTTGTTAAAATTCAAATCGTGGATTGAGCCTGATTTCACTGGAATTGGAATATCTCGCAATTTGAAATCTCCGTCAAGAAACGAACCCCATGATGTGAGATATTCATCGTAATCGTATCCAATTATATCACGCCTAATTTCTTCCTTGTCTCTAATATCTTTATAAGGATCAGAAAAAAAATTGTCATGATGTTCTGCAAAAATTTCAAAGTACCCCCCAGCACTCGGATTGGGTCTCGAAGTATGCTTTGTATGGTTAATATCAGAAAATGATTCTTCTTCCTCTGCAGGGTTCAAAGAAACAAATCTATAGCCGTTGATATGTGGACCCCATTCATAATACTTTCCTCTTTTGTGCTCTACTCTTGTGTGCTGCTCGGTCGAGGAGTTGTGGTTCAAAGTATGTTCTTGGTTTGATTCACTCTCATGTAGTTCCGAACTGTGTACTTCCTCCTCGAGTGCATTATCGTTCTTGCCACCTCTTTTTGGATTCAACTTTTTGATATGTTGTCTCTTTTTAAAATTCAATCTCTTAGAAACTTTGTTTTGCCTTTTGCGAGGCACTTGTTGTTGTTCAACTGCAGATTGCTCGTTTGTAGTATTTTCTGGTTCGACCTTAACTTCATTCTGCCCGTGGTTGGATCTCTTGGATCGCCTAATAAATCTAATAGGTTCAGTGTTCATATAGTGTAGATCATCGTATCTGTATTCAAAATTGACACAGTTTATTCCGTGAACTTTGTTCTGTTCCGATGAACAAACAATACTGTACTCTATCTAGAATTACCTTTAAGTACGATTTAATTGGTAACGAGTAATGTCACCGCGCCGCTGAGGCTCAAATTTTCAGAATCTTTGGCCTGCAAAAGAAAAAAATTTTACCCTTCGTCTTGGTTTTATCAGATAGAAATCCTAGTTCATAATAAGAAATTGTTGCAATACATAACTTCAAGCTGGCATATTAAGGCACTTTTATTACTAAAATGTTACAGTTTTCAAGTAGATTGTTGTCGCAATCCCATTTGAAGAGTCTTACTATATCGAAATCTGCGCTCATCCACACCTCATCGAAGCTAGCTAACCATCACAATTATAGTCCTATCACAATTGAGCACGATGACGACGAGTACCAGCCAATAAATCATAAGCAGCGATTGAGTTCCGAGAGATCCACATTAAATTTTGCATATAGAAGAGAAGGAGAAACTTTTGGACAGTTGGTGAATGAAGTTTTACATGAAAGAGATCCGTTACATAATTCAAGAGTTATTACTCCAGAAGAAGCATTGATGGGTGTTGATCCTAGATTCAGAGATGAAGAAACAGGAATTCTTCGTCAAGGAGCCACCAGTAAGGATTCAAGATTGCATCCACTGACACTACAAGGTAGAGTTAATAGAAAGAGAATAGAAATACCAGATGTGATATCGAAAACCATAAATAATAACATGTTGATGATGTACAGTCCTAGACTGTTGAAGTCCAAAGCTGCTGAGCAATACGTTTTGTTAAACACTGAAGATTTACACAGCAGAGCTGAAACAGAGCAAGAATCGGATGTCCAAATTGCCACCACTTTTATACAGAATTATTCATCTGCTTATCAAGTTCTAGATGAGTTAAGAAATAGAGTTGGAAAAGATAAGTTCAATCCTAAAAGGGTACTAGATTTTGGGTATGGTCCTGGAACTGGCATGATAGCTTTGAACGAACTTATGGGGGATGAATTCAATCCAGATGTCAAGGATGTGGTTGTCAACGGTCCTTACTACATGGAAAGAAGGGCAAAGATTTTACTAAGTAGGCAAGTCAATGAATATCATTCTAGACCAGGTCAAGATCAAACGGCTCCTACTAAAGAAGAACTTGAGGCTGATGTTGAAGAAGAAGGAAACGACGATTATGTTGGTAAAGTAAAAACAAGAGATATTCACATCAAATCTATCATTATGAATAAGCTTAGACCTGCCGATGAGAAATACGATTTAATCATTGCACAGCACCAGTTGTTGTTAAACACAGACTTCTTCCCACATCAGGTTGATCAAAAATTGGATATTTTAATAAAGAGATTGGCACCTGGTGGTCACCTTGTTCTTTTGGAGAGAGGTAATCCAGTCGGAGCTGAAATCATTGCTAGGGCAAGACAAGTGATGCTAAGACCGGAAAATCATGAGGGTAAGCTTGCCAAGATTCCAAGGTTGTATAAAAGATCGATAATCAATAAAAAACAGCAAAGCGAGAAGGTTTCTGATGATCTTGTTGAAGATGAAGCATACATGGATGATATCGAGCCTGAATTATTAGAAAATTTTGAAATTATGGGATCTGAAGAAGCCAAGAAACAATCTAAAGATTCTCAAATTAACTTGAGTATTGTGGCACCATGCTCACACCATGGGAAATGTCCCTTGCAACATTTCAAACCAGAATATTACAAATTTGGTGATGTTGGAAAGAGATTACAATTTTGCAGTTATTCCATCAACGTCAGCAGACCTAAATTCATCATGGAGTTGAAGAGGGGGGCAAAGCTTGCTACGAAATGGACCTCCACAAACAGTGGTGTTGGAATCAAAGGCTTAGCGCAGCCGGGTAAAGGTAGACCAAATGGAAAGGATTTTGAAACCGCTAGTTATTCGTACTTGATTGTTGAAAGGTCGGCTGAGGATCCTGATGTTGTGGCAAAGATGAGAGAAGCTGAAGAGGAGATTAGACCGATTGGATATCAGGGTAAATCCATCGAAGAGTTCCCAAGAGTTCTAGGACCTCCTTTGAAGAAGAAAGGTTTTGTAATTGCTGACATGTGTGCCCCTTCAGGTCACGTTGAAAAATGGTTCATTTCGAAATCTGTTGGGAAGCAAGAGTACCACGATGCAAGAAAATTAAGTATGGGTGATTTGTGGCCCTTAGGTGCAAAATCGAAGGTTCAATCAACCAAGGAAAATGTATTTTATGTTGAAAGATTGGAAGAAAAGGAGAAGAATCTCAGAGAAAGAGCAAAGAGGGATACTGATCGTATGAAGAGAAAGATCGTAAGCGATTATAGAAGGGCGTTGAATGTCGAACCAGAGACTCTTGAGGATGAAATTAAAAGAATGGCACATTTGGATGCTTATGAATTCTTGGGAAAACCAAAGCAACAGGGTCTTTTAAAAGAAAGAGCCAAGTATACATATTAAACGGGGAGTATGGTTACTTGTATATAGTCAATATAATGGGTTTTATAGAACATCTATCAAGGGAATAGAATAAACCTTGTAAGTTTATAGTGAATAATTTCAACTATTTATTAGTGGGTTTCTTCGGTTTGAACTTAATGTTTTGTCTCTGTGTTTTTTTCCGCCTCGGGTTGGATGCGTGAAATTGGTTTATGGTTACCTCGCAACTGGCTCTCCCTCTTTGGGCGACTACGAGTGAGTGGGTGAGTGAGGAGGGAGAAAAAAAGAGGGAAAGGAGAATACCTGTGGATACAGAGATAGGAGCACTTTTTGCTTTCTCTCAACTGAAGGTTTGAATTCTCTGGATCAACAGACCGGAAAAGGTATAGAAAGTTAAAAAGACCCTAACAAGTTGTTTTGAAATGGGCGGATTAAAGGTGATTGCTTGTAGGTTTGTGGAGCTTTTCCTTTGAATAGATATCTGGCGCCAGTCCAGATTCCGAAAAACAAAGGTGAATTACTAACCAAACGTTTGTGTTACAGTTGGAGATGTATCAACATGCTGCTTTTTGATATGGAGGCTTTCGTCGGTGGATACGACCACAGTTGTTGTTGAATCCAGTTGTGTAGACAAGTTAGATAGTCTCATACGTTGGTCTTCCGACAAGTACGGTAAAGATGTGTTCAAACCAACGCACGTTTTAGAAAAATCAAAGAATCTGAGTCTACTTTTAAATAAAATTTCCCAGTTTGATGTAGTATTTATAGGGGGTGAAAGTCAAGAGAAATTGCTACAATATGCACAAGATATTGAACCTTTTGTCAATGAAACAACAATAGTTTTAGTTGATTCACGGTATGCTGTTGGCCTTGAAACCGTACTTAGGCCAACACTGAAAGGATGTATTTTGGGGATAATATGCGATGTGAATGTCAGGATGGTTAAAGACGATGGAATAAAAGTGTATTATCAGAGAGGAAGTAATGTTACTACAGTCATTGGATCAACGACGGGTGATGACAAGTCTGTTTTGGAAGTCTTAAGAGGCACAGGAACAGTTGGGGCCAGATTGAGTCAGTTAACAGAAGCACTAAAGCTTTCGGAGGTGTACCCCTGTTACCTCGTCCCTGAAGGCATTCAACCAACATTCAAGAGCTATGCTTGGAAACGAATTATTCCTTTCATTGTATTGGAAACTACAATTTTGATTTACGGAAATACAAATGTAAATGAAAAGATTATCAAAGGGTTACTGTCAAATTTGGTGGCAATTGCAAGGAAAGACGGAGCGTTGGATATTCCTTTAGCTACAGATAAAGATAAAATGAAATCTTTCCTTGATATGATAATCAGAGATCATAATCAGAAATTTTCCGCCAGTTATATAAAAATATCTTCTACGGGAATTTCTAATTGTTCTGCAAACGATTCAGGTCTGGATACTTCGTGTTGCGTATATAATTTTCAAAATGGATACGATGATTACGTTTCACTGTCATATATGCAGCTTATTCATTTAGCAGAGACCTACAATTTGGCTGTTCCTTATATTGAAAGTGTTTTCAGTTTTTTTCTTGAGATTAAAAGCGTTCAAAAGCAAAAGCAGTTTGACTGGCTGGCAAAACAGAGTCTATCGAAGAATGAGAAGATGCAGCAACATACATTTGATAGCTCATTACCACAGACCCAGTCATTTGTACCCTTTTCTGGATCCCAACAAGCATTTCAAGGAGTTGCTCTTCCTGCCCTACAGATGTATCAACAGCCGAATTTTTATAACTCGAGTCCAATGCAATATATTCAACCACAGCAACAACTGCAGCAGCAATATGCACCAAAAGTACCTGCAATTGGTCCGATGTCAAAGTCAATAGTTCAACAGCAGCAACTTGGTGCTTTACCAAATATAGGATATCAATTAGTTCGGATCGGGTACTCTCCAACGTCATTCAACCAAAATGATAAGTTTCCCTCAGCTAATACTATGATTGGAGTTCATCCTAGATTTCAAGAAAGTAGTAACAATTCAATATCTTCAAGCATTCAATCATCAAGTCAGCAGATAATACATCCAATTAAGAATTCGATTTATAGGAAGACTTCAACCTCAATGGTTCAATCAGGAGAGGAGTTGTCAAAGTCCCAGCAAAGCATTTACGATCATGCAAATGTCAAAAATATACTTAACGATACTACAAGCCGATACGGTGATGTTGATGGGTTTTCCAATATGAAACTGAATTAATGATGATTCTAGAAAAGGTAATTTTGTCAATGGGTGTTTTTTCCTCCATATGTGCACATTGATATATATATATATATATATATGTTCTTCTTTCATCAATCTACTTGTCGATTTGTCGCGTGTTTGAAAAAAAAGGGGAACTATTAATTATTAGCTCTTGTGTGGCTGAGACTGAAAAGGGTACATACTATTCTTCAATGCTAAATAGTGCGATTCTCCATAAGATAACTTATATTTGCTATTTAGTTACCTCTCATCTTCCTCATCTTCTGAAATGTTCAGAGTATAAGGTAAAAAAGACAACAACAGACAGGGTGTGGTGGGGGTGCGCATGCACCTTGTGACAAGAGGGCCATAGCCTACCCTCGCTAAATGATTCAAAATGATCACATATGCCTGCTTAAGGTGTAGACTACAATATAGAAGTAGGAATACAAGGATTCAATAATGAATCGTGCAATATGATGTGGTGGTGTATGAGAATTCGCTGTATATATATAGTTTCTTTTCATTTTTGTGGTCAGGCACTGGCACTGTGATCATGTCTCAGTGTGCGAACCAGATGTCCGGTGCGAGGTTGACGTTGAGTTTGGTTGTGGTTGTGCTGATGAACATATACAAATATATACATAATTTTCAATGTATACTATATCATCCAGTACACTTAAGTATATATCTAATTACGTATCCTGTATAGACTCGAGATCGCAAAAGCCTTCGATTACCTTCCAAGGATATATAATATATATAATATATAATTAAATATAGATCGATATACAATTAATCCACGCCAAAGGCTGCAGCTGCACCTCGTCGAAAAGAGGATAAATGCGAAGCTATCGATCGATCGAGGCAGCGGCCGATCCCCGATCCGAAGAATTCGAGCTACGACGCTGCCAACCGAAACTCCAAGCAAACAAGTTCAAATTCAAATTCAAATTGAAAACTATAAGGAAAAATTTGAGTAGCCAGCGGGAGAGACAACGGCTCGGAGGCTCAGACTCCCGATAACGCGGCCGTTATCCGACCAATCAGCGCGCGCACACAAGCAGGTGCGTCGAGCCCTCTCGGTGCAGAGACAATGGCAGCAGGCTGGCTGTGAGTGTGCCCCGTCCCGTCCCGTTCGCAGCTACAGGGCGGGCTGTCCTCGGGGCCACCACCCTGCCCCGGTGGCCGCTGGCTGATGCTCCCGCCCGGGTTTCCACAGGCCAATTAGTTAGCTGAACAGTGCGGTACATTGTATATAGTACGTTATTGTCATTGTTATTGAATTGTTACCATTCACTCACTCACTGTAGTCCAGCTGTTTTTACACGGGAGACGACGACGAGAACGACGAATTCCAACGGTGCTACGATTGATTCCTGCCCTGAGTCTCTTCTCTCTCTGACAAGGAAGGCACCGATGGATTATACACACACTCTCAATTACAATATCATATCCCCAATCCCCTCCCCCTCTGTTCTGTTCTGTTCAGCTTTCTCCATTGAATTTGTCTATTATTATTTTTGTTTCCAATCTTCAACATCCTTATCTCGCTGCATACCGCATTATTGCTACCACCTCCTTCTGAATCGTTTTTTTTCTCGTCCAGTCTTGTTATCCCAGAAAAGACTTACACTCAGATATATACATTCACCCATCAATATCTCACATCTATTTGGTTTCCAAATCCCAGTTATATATATATATATATATATATATATATTTCAAGGTTAACTGCTTCAGAAATCCTGCACTTGCACCACTGCTGTTTTTCCCTGGGTGTCTTTCTAATCACCCATCATTCAACTTAGAATTCTCAAGAGAACAAGGCTTATGAAACTTTCCACATTCAGCATATAATACCATTGGAAATGTATTATTCTAACAATCAACAGTCATCTTCTGACGTATTTCAAGGAAATAGGAACCAAAACAGTAATTCAAATGGTGGTTCCAATCAACCTCAAATACCTCTCCAACACCAAGTATTGCAACAACAGTATCAACAACAACTGCAACAGCAACAGCAAAACATGCAATTGCAACAACAACAACATCAGATGCATCAGATGCAGAAAATGCAACAACAGCAACAACATATGCCAGCACCTCATTTACAGGCCCTCCATATGCAGATGCTACAACAACAACAACAACAACAACAACTTCATCAAAGCCCATTTTCGAATCAGATACCTCCATCAATTGAACAACAGCAGCAGATTCATCAAGAACAGCAGCCACAATTCCTTGAACAAAATCTACATCAGTTTCAACAGAATCAACAGTTCTCTCCTGGACAATTCCAACAACAGCAGCATCCAATCTTCAATCCTAACCCACATCAACAGCAACTACCTCCACATCAACAGCAACAACAACATCAACAACAACATCAACAACAACAAGAACATCAACAAATACAACAGAATCAACAGCAACAACTTTTGCGTCTAAACCCCCATCAATCTGGACTCGTTCCTTTTAAAAATAAGGATTTGGATATGGATTCAAATTATCATAACCAAAATACCATAGTTGATGACCAGTCAGCTACTGCTCTTTGGAAAATGTACTCTAAAGCCAAGGCTAGTTTGCCATATAGATCTAGAATGGAGAATCTAACATGGAGATTGATGTACATTAATTTGTCTAAAGGAAAGAATAAACAGAGTAAGTCCAAACAGGACGTTGCCAAGCGAACCAATCAGTTACTCGGAAATCAGAAATCCATCCTCTCGAATCGACTTCAACAGTCTGATAAAGGAGCCGTGCCGATTAATAACGATAATAACTACACAAGCTGGCCACAATTTCCTGATTTGAACTTACTCGATTCTGGATCTACCGAGACTCTAAATAATCCTCAAGATGATAAGGTAACACCAATCAATGAACATGGAAGCAGTTTAGGATCACAAAATGATCCTAAATCTATGGATTTCAATTACATCGAACATATAAAATCAATTGGAGGCAAGATAGAGTCGCCTGATCTGGGCCCAGTCACTTCAGCTACTAGCTCAAATGTACCAAAAGTAGGAGAATTTGTTTCGGGGTCTTTTAAGAGAAAAGAAATATCACCAATTCTGAAACCTCAACATTCAAAACTATCACAATCGTTCATTAATAATAGCAACGAGTTCACTAGCAATAATATCAATGGAAGTGGCCACCATACACCAATAAGCAGGCATTATACAGGTTCTGGAAACCAACATGAAGTCTCTGGATTTTCTCTAGATTTTGGACCTATCTCTCTACCGGCTTCATTGGCCCACCACCCATCTACTTCGGGAATTTCTGATTTCGGAAATGATGATGGTGGTCAAAACCATTCACCACTTGGATTTGACCACATTTCAGCCTCAATACCGACATCGTTGAAACATACCCCAAGCTTAGTTAACTTACATCAAGCAACCACACATAATGATTTCATGGGACATACGAGCAATACCAACAGCACAACAGGAGCAGCAGGCGATATCGTGTACAGCCCGTCTCAATCCTCAATCACTTCGAAGATCTCTGGCAGATTCCAACCGTTCTCGTTTGAGAAAGGTCAAGTGCAACCTTTTGGCACTATTGATAGAGGGGATTACAACTTTGATATCGATGGTGATATGAATATGTTTGATTCCATCTCAACTGTTCACTCAAATACATCCGGACATGGTTCATTGTCAGCTGCTGGGACCCCACATTTGAAACCACAAGGTAGTATAGCTGGTCTGCAATTACCTCACTCAACAGTGGCAACACCGTCCTCGCTCATCCAACCACCGATGCCAGGTACAAAGACTCCAACTAGTACTTCCGTTCCAAAAGGTGGTAGAAGACAGGCCGTTCAGTCAAAGAGAAAGCAATCTGTCGCTGGTAGCAGAACAAAGAAATCGTTTGATCAGATTTCAAATCAATCGACGAGTACGACTCCAACGACCGTCTCGGTGCCATCGTTTAACAACAATTCAACCGCTGCCAATACGCCAACACCATCTTCATCGTCTGCAACCAGTAGTAATAATAATAGTAATAATAATAGCAATTTCAACAGTGGCGACCAAGCACCAATTTCCTGTACGAACTGTCATACAAAGACGACACCGTTATGGAGACGTAACCCTGAGGGACAACCGTTATGTAATGCTTGTGGTTTGTTTTTAAAGCTACATGGTGTTGTTAGACCACTGTCGCTGAAGACAGATGTCATCAAGAAAAGACAACGGGGAGGAACCAACAAGAAGGTTAGGAAGAAGAGTGATGGGGATGATTTGAATCCAACTCCGATCATTTTAAACAAATCTGGTTTATCTTCGAGTCCAGCTAGAAAGCTGAAAGATGAGAAGAAAGGCAAAGGTGAACTCACTACCAACATTGGATCTGCATTTAAGAAATCCGACGATGACGATGATGACGATGATGAAGACGACGATGATGATGAAGATGAAGATGAGGATGATGAGGATGAGGATGATGATGAAGATGAAGATGATAAAGATCCGAGTGGAGGGTTGAGTAGCAGCGCTGCCACAAATGGAACAGCTGTTACGTCAACCACTGTTACATCTACTGGTGAGATGGAAGCTCTGGATTTTGATTCGATCCTCAGCACAACTACTCATAATCATCAAGGGTCGATGAACAGCAAGAAGGACAGTAAAGGTAAAGTTGGTGGCAGTCCTGGTAATGGTGATGGCTCTGGTGCTAACAACTGGGATTGGTTGACTATGTCACTGTAGATATACGCTTATGTGTTTGTTTCTTTTTTCTTGTGCTTCGGGCTTTTCTGTTTCAATTCTTTAAGTGTGTATCATATGATACTTTTTACCAATTTTTTTTTTTCGCTCACTTGCTTAACCATTGTTATTTTTTTGTTCCGACTGGCTTTGGGCTTTAATTTCCATTTACAATTTTCTATCATTTAGACTCTTTTATAACATTCCTTTGTGGTATTTTTATTACCAATGCGTTCATTTCTTTAGAAGCAGACTTTTACATCGTGCTGATTAAATGCTCGCTCTCCCCTTTTCTTTTTGCGTGTGTTCTTTCTTACTCGTCTTTTTCTCTAGCTTTCTATTTAGTTATGTTTCTTTTACACGTTTATATATCCTATAATTCGATCAAGATGGTTTATCTTGTTTCTTTGCAAGATATTGCTTATGTATTGACTGTTCAAGCCTATGCGCTACAGACACTACCCAATTTATTATTTACCCGGTTTATTTGTAATGCGATGCTACCAGTTGCTCCTTCTTTTTCACGGAAGAAGAAGCCAAGAGAGCGAGACTCAATCAAAAACTATATAAATATATTATTGTCTTTGTGATCAGTGAATGGATTCACCCAAACAGAGAGAAATTCCTGGCTCGTTTGAGATTGTACATGCTTTTCCAATAAAAACGGACGGTGAACGAGCTCACGCCAAAACCGGCTTTTCCTCACTTTGCAGCGCTACTGATTACATAATGAAGGAAAAGATGAAAAAGAAAAAAACAATTCTAGGAATTTTTTTTTTTTTTGCATTTTATAATCTGTGGTTTAACATTGGGTATATATATATGAAAAGAAATTTTACTTATATAGGTTATATACAAATTAATAGCATTATAAAAAGACTATTAACTATTTGTCACGGTTTTTCTACAGTCAAGTTTGGAAATAAACAAAGAAAGACGAAAAGAATAACTAGTTGAATACACACACAAGCTACGAAGTCAAAAAGATAAAAGGCGACAAATCACAAATATAATAATCATGTCAAAAGTTGGTGTTTTAGCATTAGGTCCAGCAGGTGTTGGAAAGACTACTTTTTGTAACTCGATAATATCCCACATGCAATCGATTGGAAGAACAGCCCACATAGTGAACCTTGATCCAGCTGCCGAACCTACTGAATTTACATTCAGTATCGATATAAGAGATTTGATCTCGTTACAAGACGTTCAAGAGGAGTTAAACCTTGGGCCTAACGGTGCCCTCGTGTACTGTTTTGAATTCTTGTTGGATAACCTGGATTGGTTGGATGAACAGATCGGCGATTATAATGATGACTACTTAATTTTTGATTGTCCAGGGCAGATTGAATTGTACAACCACGTTCCTGTGTTACCTACGATCGTTAAGCACTTACAACAGCAGTTGAATTTTAGTTTGTGCTGTACGTATTTACTAGAGGCTAGTTTTGTGGTTGATCGTTCTAAGTTTTTTTCAGGTGCCTTGAGTGCCATGTCCACGATGATCTTTTTGGAGTTACCTCACATCAACATTCTATCAAAAGTTGATTTGATCAAAGATAGTGTATCCAAGAGAGAGTTGAAGAAGTTTTTGAATCCGGATCCGTTGTTGTTAGAGGATTCGACTGGTGATTTGAGTAAAGGTAAAGGTAAAGGCGGCGCTGATTTTGTGACTTCCAATCCTAAACATGCAAAGTTGAATAGAGCTATTGCTCAGTTAGTTGATGATTTTGGAATGGTGCAGTTTCTCCCATTGGATTGTTCAGATAAGGATAACGATGAGAGTGTGAAAACTATTCTAAGTTATATCGATGATGTTACACAGTGGAGTGAAGGTCAAGAACCAAAGGAACCTAATGATGAAGTTGAGTTACCCGATGAAGATTTCGAATAGTATATTAGATTAGTGCATCTTGTATTATAATAGTAACAACCGTAAAGAATGATAAAAAAACAGCAAACAATAAAGAACAAAAGCAAAACACAAAAATAAAAACAAACAATTCGTAGCAATGGTAACTTGATCAAAAGATCCAATAAACCAGATAGTATACATATATAATATAATTACACAGTGAAAGCAATACACTTTTTAGCTCCACCATATGCGTCACTTCAAACTCATCATACCTTCTCCTTCTTAACAACAACAGCAGACTTCAATCTTTTGTCAACTTTGGAACTGCCTTTCTTTCTGGATTCAGTCTGTTTAACAATTCTTGTTACTGGATCCTTCTTACCCTTTGAAGTTCTTTTACTCTTATTTTTCTTCTGAACATATTGATAATCGTACAATGTGATCAAGTCTGGTAATAACTGACAGTTGCCACTGACAATTAAATCAAAATATTCGACGTAGTCGACTAGAGACTGGCTTGGCTCCTCCAAATTTATCCAGATGATGTAACCACCGTTAGAATGGACAACTTTACTCATCTCTTTGACTAATCTTCGAACACCAGGAATCTTCAAAGTGGTACCCACCACAATAAGGCAATCTGGTTTTGCCTTCAAATCAGACTCGGTGATATTCCCAATAATCTCACCGTCTGGATGAAACTCGTTGTATAGCACTATTCTCGGACGCAAGATCCCTGTTGTTTGGGTTCTCTTTCCGGCAACTTCACGTATTTGGTTAAGTTCTTCACATTCTGGACAGTTTTTAATTAGTGTACGAGAATCTTCAAAAAAGCTAGGTGTCAGTTCTTTGACGTAATGACATTTTGAACAGTTTAGTAATTTGATGTTACCGTGAAGTTGCACCGCTTTTGGATACGGTGTTTTGAAAGTTAAGGGCACTTCCGTTTGTAAGTAAGGTAACTGTACGTCCAAGCAGTCAATGTTTTGTGTATATAGCCTTTGCATTCTACCTTGCTGTGATATGCTGTCTAACATATAATGGAATTTTGTAGGTTTAGAAGTTGACGATAACCCATACAACTTCTTGATCATGTTTTCAAACTTGGAGATCGATTCATGTGATCTGAAAACATTATAATCAAAAAGATTTTTTCCAGATCCAGTAGATTTGGAAGATAAATCTTGGAACAATCCATTAGACGATCTGAAATCAGGAATACCTGATGCAACTGAGATACCTGCACCCGTTATCACCACCATCTTCTTCGAGTACAGGAATGCATGGTGTAGGAAAGAAAGATCATCAATCTCGACTTGATCTTCTAACTGAGCACCCAGTAGATCAATATCGGTGATGTCCAGCACGGTACCGTTTGGAGGTCTGTACTTCAATCTTGGCTTCCTTGTTGTCTTCGTCTGAGGTTGCTTCGATAGTGGACCGAACAATTGGAGATCGCTGTGATCAATTTCGAGTTTGAATTTTCGATCCTCTTCTTCTAGTTTTATATTCCTCATAGTTTCCACTTTAATCTCAACAACATCTGGAGATACAGACCTTGAATCTGTATCATCTGAACTCGGCAAAGAAAACTCGAGATCGTGTTCCCTCTTAACAAAAGGAGAAGAAGGTGCCTTGCTCTCAGAGAATAAGACACTCATATTGTAAAGTAAAGGACTTGAAGAACGTGTATGATCACTGCTAATATGGCTGACACTTCCTTTGAATCCTACTGCACAAAAAATAGGTGGGTAAAAAAAAGAAGCCAGGCAAGAGGAGTCTGTTTCTACGACGTGCCTGATGATATAAATTGCATGCGTTAGTATCAGCTAGTGAAAGCTCATTTTAACGTATTCGGCTCACTATCTTAATTAAGATTAATTATATAATTCTTTGCATAATATATTTCGATCTTTAAAAAAAAACTAAAAAACAAAACTAATTAACTAAATGTAGCGTTTCACCCGTACACCGATCACTTTTTTTACGAGACCCATTCGGCAAAGTTGACTGAGCCACAAAGACGTTATCGCGTTTGCGTGGCTGGGGGATCGGGAATTAACCGAATCACTTAAAATTTTTTTTTTTTGCTTATTAATCTCCGGCCGGCGTCGATTCTCCAAGAATTAATTAAGATTTAAGAGAAGAAGAGTGAAGTCGGGCGTCGCCGTCTCAACCTTCGCGGAACGAGAATCAAAACTATTTCAATCAATCAACCTGACCGGGCGCCACAGCGGCTCTCCAGGCGGGCAGGCAGGCAGGCAAGAAAACCCGCAGGGCAAACGGGCCCGTGGGTTTTGCGAACAGGAATAGGGGATGGAATTAACACGGCTTACAAATATTTCAAATTCAGGTTTGACTATCTATCTGTCTATATATCTTCTTCACCTTCTCTTTCTTGAAATCACTCTACAACCTTTATAGAATAGAGTAAGGGAAGATTGTACAGATGACAGACTTCTTTCCCAACGGTGATGTCATTACAGGTGACGTCTCTGCTGGTGCAGTGGACGGAATCTGGTCATATATGTGGCCTTCAAAGTTTGGTATTCATGATGCTATCGAAAGGCTCTATTTCCAAAACGACGCTGAAGTGAAAAGTTCTACTCCGATCGATATTTATGGTTGTGGATGCTACGATGGTGAAGGTTACAAGTTTATCTCGCCATATGCCGACCCTTCGCCTTGTATGGTCAATGGTGTCTTTATCAACTTGGTTTCTACTATCTTGATCATTGCAGGTCTTATTAAGATCTATAAGTTGAGACAAAAAAAGAATATAAAATCGAAGTTTCAATATTGGTTCCCCTTGAAAATGGCCTTAGTTGTGGCTCAATTAGTCTTCCAGTCCCTGTTGGTAGTTAACACTGCTGCATTATCCCCAAGCTACTCCATCGATATCAAGTTTTGGTCCGCTGTTGTCAACTTGGTTGCATTGGTGGTTGCTCTATTCGTTTCCTATATTGAGAACTATAAAACGTTTGTTTCAAGCTCGGCGTTGATCTTCTATTGGACGGCTTCTACCATCTTGGGTGGTTTAAGCGTCGTGAATCTATCGTTACGAGGTAACAGATCGGCACTTCTACATTTGACCACTTTTACAACTGTCAATTCGGCAATCATCCTCATTTTGGAGGTCAACTTTCAACCAGTTCTAATTATGGATCCTACCCAAAAGTATAATGTCTACGATTACTCAAACATTTATAGCAAGTTGACATTCAGTTGGTTATCTCCATTGATGGCTAAAGGTTACCAACGGTATCTTTTACAAAAAGATTTGCCACCATTACCAAGTTTCTTAAGATCTGACCACTTGTCCGAAATTCTAGATCATAATTGGAACAATGAAAAAAATTTCAAAAAGAATCCATCTTTAACTTGGGCATTGGCAAAGTCGTTCGGTGGCCCATTCCTATTAGCAGGTCTTTTCAAATTCACTCAAGATGTTATTGCCTTTGTTCAACCCCAATTGTTGAAACAGTTGATTCGTTTTGTCAACGAATATCATGAGGATAACACTATTCCTTTGACTAGAGGTTTCATGATTGTTGCATCGATGTTTTTCTTGTCCGTCTTCCAAACTGGTGCCTTGCATCAATACTTTGTTAGAGTGTTTGACATGGGTATCAAAATCAGATCGTCGCTCACTTCGTTGATTTATCAAAAATCATTGGTGTTGTCAGTTGAATCCAAACAATCCAAATCAACGGGCGATATTGTCAACTTGATGTCCGTTGATACCCAAAGATTGCAAGATTTAACACAAAACTTGCAGATTATTTGGTCTGGTCCTTTCCAAATTGTATTGTGTTTAGTCTCGCTATACAACTTGTTGGGTAATGCTATGTGGCTTGGTGTTTTCTTTTTGTTTGTTTCAGTCCCATTGAATACACTTATTTTCAAGGAACAAAGAAACTTACAAAAGAGGCAAATGAAAGTGAAAGATGAAAGAACCGGCTTAATTTCGGAAATTTTAAACAACATCAAATCATTAAAGTTATACTCCTGGGAGGTTCCATATAAGGCCAAGTTAATGTTTGTTAGAAACGAAAAAGAATTGGCTAATTTGAAAAGAATTGGTATTTTCCAAGCTACCAGTCATTTCATTTTTAACGCTACACCTTACTTTGTTTCATGCTCCACTTTTGCTTTGTTCATTGTTCTCAACAAAGGTACTCCATTAAGTACAGATATTGTCTTTACTGCTCTTGCTTTGTTCAATTTACTTACTTTCCCATTAGCTGTCCTACCGTGGACAATTGGTGGAATCATCGAGGCTCAAGTTGCAGTTAAAAGATTAACGGATTTCTTGAATACCGATGAGTTGGAGAAAGATACCGTCAATAGACTACCAGCTTCCAAGAAAATTGGTGAGCCAGGTGTTAAGATTGAGTCTGCCGATTTCTTATGGTCTAGAGACCCATACAAGGTTGCCTTAACTGATATCAATTTGCAAGCCAACAAAGGTGAATTGAGTTGTATCATTGGTAGAGTTGGATCTGGAAAATCTGCTATGATGCAAGCGATTTTAGGAGATTTACACAAGACTAGAGGTATGGTGTTTACTTACGGTTCAATTGTTTATGTGCCGCAAGTTGCTTGGATTATGAACGGTAGCATAAAGGAAAATATTCTATTTGGTTGCACTTATGATCCGGAGTTCTATGAATTAACCATAAAAGCTTGTGCCTTGGCTCCAGATCTGAAGATTCTACCTGATGGTGATGCCACACAAGTTGGTGAAAAGGGAATTAGTTTATCTGGAGGTCAGAAGGCTAGATTGTCTTTGGCCAGGGCAGTGTATGCTAGAGCCGATGTGTACCTTTTGGATGATATTTTAAGTGCTGTTGACGAGCATGTCGGTAAACATTTGATAAACAACGTTCTAGGTCCTGAAGGTTTGTTACACTCAAAATGTAGAGTGTTGGCTACCAATAACTTGAATGTTTTAAAGTTTTCAGATCATATTACTATGATGGCTAACGGTAGAATAACAGAAGAAGGTCGGTACGACACCATGGTTCAATCTAAGAGCGGAACACAGTTGGCTAGTTTAATCAATGACTTTGGTAGTACCAATAAGAACTCTAAACCTGATGAGACTCTAGAACTGGTGATTGATCAAGACAATTCTGAAACGAATTCTGACCAGTCTAGTGATTTGGATGAAGAAGTTAAAAAGACTTCCGAAAAGGAGATTCAGAAGGCTGAGATGGAAGACTTCGAGAGTTACATAAGATTAAAGGAGGCCGAAATTGGTAACGATAGAGAAGAAAAGCATGAACAAGGTAAAGTTAGAAATGATGTCTATCTTACCTATGCTAAAGCCTGTGGTGTTAAATCGACCATTTTTTTGATAGTAGTCATAGGTCTAGCTGTTGGTGCGTCCGTTTTGGCTAACGTCTGGTTGAAACATTGGTCAGATATCAACACTAGAGAAGGTTACAATCCACATCCATGGAAATACTTGGGTATCTATTTCTCCCTGTGTATTGGATCTGCACTATTCATTCTTGTGCAAACTTTGGTTCAATGGTTGTTGGTGTCGATCCAGGGCTCCAAGTACTTGCATCAGATCATGTTGGATAGTGTCTTGAGAGCTCCTATGCAATTCTTTGAAACTACTCCAATTGGTAGAATATTGAATAGATTCTCGAATGACATTTACAAGATTGATGAGAATCTATGTAGAACTTTCTCGATGTTTTTCAGTAATACCATCAAAGTGTCGTTTACGGTTTTGGTTATTATCTATTCTACTTGGCAGTTTGTGTTTATGGTTGTTCCATTGATGGTGTTGTACAGATTCTATCAAAGATACTACTTGGCCACTTCCAGAGAGTTGAGAAGATTGGATTCTGTCTCCAGATCACCTGTGTTTGCCCACTTCCAAGAAACATTATCTGGTGTTGCAACAATCAGAGCCTACGACCAGCTGGACAGATTCGAGTTTTTGAACAAATACAAGATGGACGTCAACATGAGTGCATACCACCCATCTGTTAGTGCCAACAGATGGTTGGCAGTCAGATTGGAATTCTTAGGTTCGCTGATTATCTTGGGTGCTTCCGGTTTATTGATTTTAACCTTAAGATCAGGTAGAGTCACTCCAGGTTTGGTTGGTTTATCTGTTTCTTACGCTTTACAAATAACCCAGTCCTTAAACTGGATCGTCAGAATGACAGTTGATATTGAATCGAACATTGTTTCTGTTGAAAGAGTGATGGAATATGCTAAGTTGTCACCCGAAGCACCTGAAATCATTGAAGACAAAAGACCTTCGACCAACTGGCCATTCAGTGGAAGTATTAAGTTTAACGACTATTCAACGAAATATAGACCTGAATTACAGATGGTTTTGAAGAATATCAACTTATCGATCAAGCCTAAGGAGAAAATTGGTATTGTCGGTAGAACTGGTGCCGGTAAGTCCTCGTTGACGTTGGCCATCTTCAGATTGATTGAAGCTTACGAAGGTAATATCGATATCGATGAAGTGAATACCAGTGAGATTGGATTGCACGATTTGAGATCCAAGCTATCGATTATTCCACAGGACTCCCAAATTTTCCAAGGTACTTTAAGATCGAATTTGGATCCGACTGACGAATACCCAGATGAGGATCTATGGAGAGCGTTAGAACTGGCCCATTTGAAGAGCCACGTGATGTCCATGTACAGTGACGTTGAAGATAAAGAAAGTATACAGAACAATCCGTTACTCAACATAGTGTCAGAAGGTGGTTCCAATCTATCGGCTGGACAAAGACAGTTGATGTGCCTTGCTAGGGCATTAGTCAAGAAGAATTGTAAGATTTTAATTCTTGATGAGGCAACGGCTAACGTGGATATCGAAACGGATTCAATTGTCCAGGAGACCATTAGAACTGCGTTTGAAGATAGAACCATCCTAACAATTGCACATAGATTGAACACTATTGTCGATAGTGATAAGATTTTGGTTTTGGAGAAAGGTGAAGTTGCTGAGTTTGATAGTCCTGATGTATTACTGAAGAACAAGGATTCGTTGTTCCATTCTCTATGTAAAGAGGGTGGATTGATCCCTGAGCAAAATGATGAATGAAGTGATTTCATATCATTTTTATTATAATTTGTCAAAACTATATTTCGTTTTTACTGCTGTTCCTATTACTTTTTATTTTTATTTATTTCAATTTTGCTCTTTTCTTTTTGATTCCTTGGTTCCTCTTTTTCGTAAAATAGAGAGTAAATTAAGAGAGCTACTTCAAATATACTTGCTAGTTAAAAGATAAAACCAGACAATTTCACAAAAATTTAAAACCCATAAATATAATGACAAAAAAAAAGGAGAAAGGAATTGAATAAAAAAGATAACTATATACATAAACCCACAAGCATTATTAAAGAAAACACAGCCAGCTAAAAAAGGCACAAGTGATTGATTTCACTTCTTTCTTGATTGATGCTTGATGAAGGCGCTAGCAAGGCCAACGCCAATGGCAGTCAATCCACTTATGATGGCAAAACCAACTAACCCATCTTTAGCTATTTCATTATCAATTTCGTTTTTCAACTGTATTGCCTGCATGTTTTCAGGTTCATGCACAAGCAATGCATCAACGTACCTCTTACTCTCCTTGTATTCGCCGATTTTGTAACACCCCATCGTAAGGTAGTACAAGCATTCCCTTCTTCTCGAAGGAACATTCTTGAATATTTCAGTCAAGATGTTGATCCCTTGCTTGTTATCGGCCTTGTCACGCGATTTTATGAGCCCCCACGCAAGGTTGAATTGGGATTGTATAGAAGGTTCAGGTTTCTCGGATTCCACTTGCTGTTCTAAAACGGCAAGCTGTTGTTCAGATAACGGGGTATTAAGGTCTCCCAATGCTGGTAAGTAGTGTAGCTTACCCATTATGATTTGAAGAATACTATCAAACTGAAGGTTATGTTTGGAACAGCGTCAATCAGAAGCCTGTACAGATAATAAATAACCATAAGATCCGATCAAAATCGTCTTCAAGTTGACACACTAGCTCGCAATCACCATCACCATCAGCCACAGAATTGCCCTCCACAGAGACAAAATTACTAGCCACAGATCAGACTCCGTAAATGTGGCGCAGCAAACGTCTGGAAAGTTAAAACGTCGCTCGACGCACGGAGAAGTGGAGTCTGGAGAGAGACTAACAGGGCTCCACAACCGGCTTATCGCGAAATGGGTTTCCGTGCGTCAATTATTATGATTTATCTTTATCTATAAAGTACTATATTTATTCTCCTGAATCTGCCTCGGATCTCTGTTTTTAAGTGGCTGTTTACAGGTTATTCTTTCCTTTACTTTGCTCTGCAGGCCTTTTTGATTTGCCTTCCCATCTCGTCAAATACCTGATTCGTGGTTCTTATCCATAGAGCAATCCTTTATTGCACATTCAGCCAATCCCAACAATTTAATTTCAAGCATGTCAGCAACATCGTTACACACTAAAAAGCCAACCAGACAAGTCACAAAGTTGATGAATGCAACTATGCAATGTTCACAACAGTCTGTGTTGTACGGCCAGTGCATTTTGAAGAACTACGAAAATATTTCCAAGGACGCCTGTATGGCCGAGTTCATCAACTACAAGCAATGCGTTCAAAAGCACTTGGGTAAGCGTTGGTAATCTTCAGTACGCTATACTGATAAGGAGACTGTTCTTCCCTCCACACAATTATTTTGGCGTTTTATTTTGTGTTTACTCGCTATTTTGAGCCGGTTTCAAAGCAGATTGGAAGTCGTTGGATGCAGTCGCTATATATTTGATGATTTGATGCATTCGTAGATCGATTTTTTTTGATTTTTTTTCTTTATATTCTGGTATTTTTTGTGAGCTGGAGTTTTATTTCTTATTTATTACTATCACAAGTTTCTGTTGTCACTCTATACTATCGGTAGAATAGATCTATTTGAGTTATAGCCAAAAACTTACTGTAAAAGGAAGGGAAAAAAAAACACGAATATTTACGTATAAATACTTACCCGTTAACGTAATCTATATTTGGGTATAAATATACTCACATCTATATATCCTCACAAAGATTAGACTACACTACTCATCAACTTGAATTCATTTCTCAAATTCTTGAACTTCTTCTTCGAATGCTTGTTACCAAACAGCCTCTTGTACAACTTAGCCACAGATTTAAAGACAACCTTATCACCGAGTTCCAGAGCAAAGTAGTTCAAAAATGATGCCATCAATATACTCACTTTAATAGCACTAGAAATCCAGGTTAGATCCATCAAATCACCCAACCACGTCTCGGGATCGATCAGCATCAAAATACCGGAGATCCCCAACGTGGCGGCTATTGCCAGCAAGAACGGAACGTTCTTTGTTGCCGGCTCCCTGTACGGTGGACCCACGGTCAACATCACCGCAACCAATATGTACTGGAAATTGGAGTACAGAAATAGTACCGTGTTATCCGTACTCTTCACTTCGTCGTCATTGCCGGGAACAGGGGGAACGTACCACGGTTCATGAATGTCCTTGATGCCATACCAGATAAACAGTTGAAAAACACAAAGCACCATAATGTTACCAATCAAAGGAATGATGATTTTTGGCGATATCAAGTTTGCGGTAGGTCTCTTGATGCACAGCTTTGGGTATGGCTTGGACCATGACATGAACACTGCAATTGGAATAATCAAAAACAGATCGATATATAAAAATTGGAAGTCTCCAAGGTTGGTTCCCTCTTTATACAAGACAGAAACAGTGACAAACTGAATCGCAGAGTACAACGACATGTATTGAAAACACGAAAAACTGGTCACTAATGAGGCACGTCCTTCTTTAATCACGTCCAAGACACAGGAAATTTCAAAGACACGGGAGGTAAAAGGTGCGGCCACTGATGCCTCCGCTTCACTCAACGAAATACCAACATCTGCAGCTTTTAAAGCACCGCAATCGTTGGCACCATCACCACAGAATCCAACGGTATAGTCTAAACCTTTCAACCTATCAACAAGTTCATGCTTTTCATCAGGTGACATTCTCGCGAAGATAGCACCTTTCATCAACATCTTCTCAATTAACAGTTCTCTGTCTGGCAGTTCGGTGATAATGAACTTAAAAACATCACCGGTAACTGCAATACAGTATTGATCATCCTGTGTAATGTTTGTTGGTTCCAAAGTGACAGAGTCCAATTGTAATTCTGGATTATCAACTTCAGACCAAATAATTGGAGGTGGCATATACTTGCTGCTGGCGCTGTCAACGTCACCTTCTTCCTCTCTTTCTTCTTGACCATTACTATTATCCAAATCAATGTCAAAGTTGAAGGATGGAATATACACTTTATAGCCAGGCTTGATTAAATGACACTCCCTAGCAACACTAACCGCAGTTAAGACGTTGTCTCCAGTGCACATAACGGTCCTTAATTCGGCATCAGATAATTCCTTTAGGGAAGCCTTTGTTGATTCTTTTAATCTATTTTCAAAGACAACAAATCCAATGAAATCCAACTCGCTTTCACATTTCTCTCTCGATATGTCGTTCAAAAATTGAAGATCGTTCAAATTCGTTGAGCTTTGCAGCTTCATAGACTTGGCAGCACATGCAATGACTCTGTATCCGTTATGCGTATATTGGTGTAACAATTCGTGGTAGTTGATAGGTAATGATTCCGGGTTACATATAGATTCCATAACTTCAGGCGCACCTTTCACGTAGACGTTCAACATCGACGGGTTGGTAATAGATTGTGAAATAACAGACATCCTTCTCAACTGTGAAACGAATTCAAATTCTTTTAACTGAATAAACAGTGTATCATTCCGCAACTTATCTTTTGGTCTTAACAGAATCGGACTTAGGTTGCTGGGAATCGTATGACTTTCCATGTATTGCCCTAGCACTGGATCTTCGCTGACATCTTCAATTATATCCCAATCAGTAAACTCAAACATTTTCAAGTCAAGTGGATCACCAATTGTTTCGCCATCAATCACTTTCAAGGAATGGCAAGTCAACATACTTAAAAACAACTCGTAGGATTGAGTGCCACTTTCACTATCGAATAAACTTTCAACGGTGGTATGTAAAGGACGAAATTCACGTTCTTTTCTATCTTTGATCGGCTGAGAAACACGAACACCCATGATATCCAAACCTTCTTCAGTTAAAGTACCTGTCTTATCGAAACACATCACATCTATCTTACCACCAACGTTGACTCTAGTTGGGGCAATACAAAAAATATTTTTCTTCCGCAATCGAGACAAGGCAAAACTCGTTCCGATGGTCAAAGTAGCAGGTAATGCTGGTGGCACAACAATGGTTATCAAATCTAAAGCTCTTAATATGATGATCTTCCAACCCAAACCCAGTCTAATGAAATTGATCGTGGAAAAGATAAAACCAACGCCTGCAATCATAGCCATGACACCGATATATTTAAAGGAGTCTTCATAGAATTTGAAGCCACTTGGCTTTGGAAACAACATCGATCTGACTAATGCACCTTTGGTGGTATTGAAACCTGTTCTGACAACTAGAGCAGTAGCTGGTTCGCTGTTGTTACCGTATCTACATCTGACAATCTTGGTTCCACTGTACAAAAATGATCTTGACAAACTATTGGAAAACTTGGTGCTGTTAAATTCAGTCTCCAAATCTTTGGTTGTCTCAGCGGACACTGGGACCTTGGAGACAGGAACTGATTCGCCGGTAAGCATAGCTTCGTTGACAATACAATCACCGGATAACAGAATAGCATCACATGGAAACTGGGTTAATGATGGGTCAGAAACTTCATAAATGTCACCAGGAACTAATTCGTCCGATGTAGTCTCTTTCCAAAATCCATTTCTCGAAACTCTAACTTCACAGTGGAATCTCGATATCTTTCTCATTCTTTCCATTGTGGTTTTGGTTTCCACGAGTGAATCAATTATCGATATCAACGAAATTATGAAGATACAGAAGGCATAGTAAAAGTAATCATCAGCTAGCCACAATAAAATCGAAAAGACTTGGAAAACATAAAATGGATGCAAAATTTCATCGGTTAATAGCTTGACAATTGATTTCTCCTTGATGTTAATTAGATTGCTTCCAAAGATCAACTTTCTACTTTTGTAAGTTTCTTCACTTATCCCATCTTTGATGTCTGGATATCTTGACCACTTTTCATCAATCCAAGTATTCGACAATTTGAACAAATCAGCCAAGGGATCATAAAAGAATGTCATGTATCTATAGTCGAATGAGATTAAAATGGGGACCACTGGATCCACCATATCAGAATCAAATCTATCCTCGAAATCGTCATCATTCTTATCATCTTCAACATCTCCATTGGTATCTTTTGTATTCTTCTTGTACGTTTTTGGAATAAAACTAGATAATATTCTATTGTACCAGTGTCTTTCAACATTTTGAATATCCAAAACACCGTATTCATCTTCAACAACAACCCATTCCGCCTTACCTAACGGCACAGCATCACCCATCATTTTAATTCTATATCTCGGATACCATCTCAGGAGAAGGTATCCCAAACCGAGGGTACAGATAATAAATAAGTAGTATCCCAGCAGTTTGATTTTTGATGTACTGTAACCAGCGATTCCGATAACCAAATCTTCTTCAGCAATATAGAATCTTTGGTTGTGGTTAACTGCAGGAAATTTGGAACCAAATAGTTTGTCATGATTTTTGATATCCACTTTCAATGCAGATCTGGTGTCAAAGTTGTCATTGTCCAGTGATGACAGCTCGTCCTCACTGTTGGCATAAAGTGGTGTATCTTCTCTATAATCTTCGTCCCTATCCGATGCATAACTATGATTGGATGTAGCACGGTCATCTGAACTATGGCCAGATCCATCACCATGTATGGATCCATAGCCGGGGAATGATTTCAATTGAGAGGGCTGTCCTTCATAAGGTGATTGAGATATAGAAGCTCTTCTAGACAACGGCTCCTCGGCATCGTAATCACTCTCGTACGTATTCCAATTGGTATCGTAGTCCACCATAACCGGTTCAAGGTCATTGTTGTTTGATATTTGCAGAGATGAAGTACCTTTAGCAGACTCTATTTCTTGTGTTGTGAAGAAGCGGAAGTGTGCACGTTCTTGAAAGTTAGCATTAGAGTTGTTTGAAGAAATAGGGGCCAGCTCCAAATCTGGGTTATTAAGGTCTAGGTCGTCGATATTTGCTCTATTTGCTGACGAAATTGACAATGCTGGTGATCTATAACTGGATGGATGATGCGCATTATGATGATGAAAAGAGGAGATTGAGGACGGAACCACATGGGAAGCAGCACCTGAAAACATTTCCGTTTCATTTTCATCTATGTGAAAGGTGGTGCTGACAGATTGAGCATTTGAAGACATTGATTCTCTGTGTCTCGATAGTTCGCGTCGTCTGTTAGAAGTCATGCTGGACGATGTTGACTCTCTATGCTTGTGCCGTCCATGAGGAGAGGACAGTCCCTGTGGAGTATTGTGTGGCATATTCCGAAGAACTAGTCTTGTGTAAACTGTAGCTAAATAACGGCTGCACGACTCTGTTTGGCGTTAAAGTCAACGCTACACTGTTTCAAAAAAAAGAACAGTCGATCTAGTGAACGTGGGTGTTTATAATTAATTAACTGCAGCACTTTTTAGCTGATGCAGATATTTAACTGAGTGTAGAAAAATGGCGATCAATGCTGTCACCGTTATCTTGGTGTGAAAAAAGGCATGCAGTTAAGTTTTACGAACTTTTGACCGCACAACCTGCGTCCCAAAAAAACATACCAAATGCGGAAAGTGCAAACCCTTCCCATATCTGCCGCGGTTGCTTTACAGGATAGCTGGCTTTCTACATCACCAAAGAGCCGTAGGAGTTACATACAGTTTAAAAGAGAAAAATCCAATACCTGATAATCCCATATATACAAAATATTCAACAAAAATAGTATAGAAATAGGAGAAGCAAACAAAGGGGTCTGAAAAAAGGGAGGCTACCACACATCATTCCTTGCGCGAAACTGTAGACGACTAGAACGAATAGCCGAATCAAACGAAAAATGTATGTAGAAGCAAAAAACCATAAGAAGAAGCCCAAAGGCCAGTAAAAATAAAAATAAAAGTAAAAATAAAAATAAAATCAAAAAGACACTGGTCTAGACAAAAAATGGAAACAAAGGTACAACCAAAGAGAAGGACAAAAAATCAAAGAAAATGTCACCCTGAATCATAGTAACGAAAAAGCAAAAAGCATTGAACACCCGAAAGGAAACAAATAAAAGCTGTCTATATAAAATATCAATCCCACAAAATGAAATCTCAAACTTCAAAAGACAAAGAAAATAATCATGAAAATAGCAAGCCTATTATACAAAATAGCAAGTAATGTTAAATAAAGGCACACATTATGCGAATTAAAACAAAATAAATAAGATGGAAATATTCTAAATCTGAAAAGTCATTTGATACATTGTTAGACTTTCATAAATAGAAACATGAACACTTTGTTCTGTTAGATCACTTGAGTTATCATAATAGAAAAATAAGTCAGCCGAATTGCGCTTAAAAATGAGAGAGCGTACTAAAAACTGAAAAGAAAACGTTGCGTCATCAGTTGCAAAAAAAGATGCTATAAGCAGCGATTAAAAAAGTTGAAAACAATGGATAAGCACATGCAAGGACTCAAAAACAAAAGAAAAAAACACAAATGAACACCGATTCCCAATGTTTATCAATAAAGTCATACCTAACATTGAAACCAAAAATAAAACACAATGAAAGAGCAAGAAAAAAGGGCGACATCAGTAATATGATGTGAAGACATTAGACAAAGCGTCAAATATGAATGTCGTAGAAACAAGAAAATCAAGCTAAAAATGTTCATGAAAATCAAAAGGCTGAAAAGTCAAAATATATGCCAATCAAAAACCTTCTTGGGTGCAATCTACAAGTCCTACTTTCTTGATAAAAAGGAAGGCTTTGGTAGAGACATAGCTGAAGGTGCGCTGTGGAAAGATGAACCAGCATAAACTTGGGACGATGAATCTGTACCAGTTGAGACTGATGTTGATGATGAACTTGAAGGTAATCTATCTTGTCTCTTGCTATTAGATCTTGAAGAAGAAGAGGAAGTGGTACCGGCAGATAACCCGTTGCCAAAATCAGGTTTCATGCCATTTGGTAGTGACTGGATCTCTGGAATTTTGAAACCATTGTTATTCGAAGATTTCTTAAGTTGCTTAGAATTACCAAAATCAGGTCTCTCTCCATTTGGTAGCAACTGTTTTCCTGCTAATGGTGCAGAAGCTGGTCCCTTCTTGGACTTCGAAGAACTATTACCAAAATCGGGTCTCTCCCCATTTGGTAAAGATGGTAGAGAAGATATAAGTAGATTCTTTAAGTCATCAGTAGTAGCCTTGATTTCGTCTGAAGTTTTCTTCAAGGTGGCTTTGTTTTTTTTCACATTGGTATTGGATTTATTACGTTGGTGGTGCTTAGATGACTGACTAGAATTATTATTACCGAAACTCACAGCAGTCCCATCAGGTAAATGGCGCTGTGCAGGAATGTTGATTGTATTGTTGTTGTTTTGCTTCCTTTTCTGAAGACTTTTCTTGCTGTTTGTTTGGTCATAACTGCTTGAAGAGTAGCTATTCTTGTGATCCATAGGAATACTTTGTGGTTTTTGAATCATCATTTTTGAGTTATAATTTGATAGTAATACCTTCTAACACGTGGGTATATAATAATAGCTCGTAGCGCTAATCGTGGATAAGTAAAAAAGTTAAAGTAACTTGATATTGGAAAGTAAAGCTGGAGTATATAGATATATATGTACCGAAAAGAACAAAGACAAGTGAGCAAGAGAAGAATAGGGAAAAGGAACAGCAGCAGGCTTAAATTACTTTCGAGGAGTCACCTTTCAAGTTTCGCTGTCTGACGGCGCTTGCTGACACGCGCACGTATTCTGGCAGTCAATTTTAGATTATCAGCATCTCTGCACCCCTATTTTATCTGAATAATTACTAATTGGCTGAGTCATCATCCGGCCTCTTGTAACTAAACTGCATCTTGGGTTACGTCAGCTTACCTCTTGAATAGTTTACCTGTCAACTCTTTAATCTACCTGCCTCAATAAAGACATTGCAGCGATAAAATGGAATTATACAAACCTTTATAGATATTATATATTAAATTAGAATAGATCATCCATGTCGTCATCTTCATCGTCATTTTCTTCACCAGCGTGATCTGCGGTTTCGTCTGGTAAACTCTGGTTCATCTTACCTTCTTCTCCCTCCTCTTCCTCCTCTTCTTCCTCTTCTTCGTTGATGTCTAGTCCTAGACCTTCATCATCATCATCATCCTCAACCACTGCATCAGGCTCGTCAGCGCCATCAGGTTCATTAGCAGCAGATGTCTCGACTTCCTTGATTTGCTTCTTTTTAATTTCGAGTTCTTGCTTCAATCTTGTAATAACATCATTGATTCTATTTTTCATGATTGGATTGATGGCCTTCAAAAGATCCTTTGTCTTTTGTTGAATGGTCACTTCTAGTTCACTTATCTCTTCTCGTAAAATGGCATTATGTTGTTCAAACTCATTGGCTTCATCATCTTCGTTGACAGATGGCCTTAACGCAGTTGCATCACCCTGATCGTCATCTTCCTCCTCTTCATCGTCATCGTCATCATCATCGTCATCTGATGAAGCATTATTATCGTCGCCCTCTTCGGGTGCGCCTTCTATTATTTCTTCGGCTTCTTCTTCCTCTTCTGCTGCATCTTCTTCCTCTTCTTCTTCTTCTTCATCGTCTCCCTGAGTAGTACCAGCTTGCTCTCCTTCAAATGCAGTATCAAATTCTTTACCGCTGATAGCTGTATCTTCGTCGTCATCATCATCATCATCATCATCACCCATTAATCTATCCAATTCGTTATCGAGATCCATTTCCATATCCCCTTCCTTGCCAGC
Organism: Ogataea paraovalis; assembly: GCA_030565405.1. Lineage (NCBI taxonomy): Eukaryota > Fungi > Ascomycota > Pichiomycetes > Pichiales > Pichiaceae > Ogataea > Ogataea paraovalis. The sequence goes on along the minus strand of JAJMBU010000048.1, from coordinate 26,445 downwards.
AGATGCGTGGCCCTGATATTCGTGTAGCCGTTCTTGTTGTTGCTGCATTGCTTTCTCATTCTTCTTCTTGCTTTTCTTCTTACTTTTCTTAGGACCCAAAGCACTGAACGGTCCTGGAGTTGAATAATTACTTGGATTATCTATCGCTTCTGGATCTATGAATTCGTAAGTACTCGTCTCCGCCTCTTCATCAAGTCTCAAAAGCTCATTGACCCTATCTTCAACACTTTGTAATATTTTGGATTGATATCTCTTTTTAAATCTCTCTTTGCAGTTTTCCATCGGTGGGGTCAAACCATCGGGATGAGATTCGCCGTATTCGGTATCCACGTGTATCTCAGTTATGTCTTTTTCGCTTTCCAGTTTCCTCTCTACTAGAAGCATCTGGCAAATATCAATTGTCTTGAATATATTCTTCTTATCAATAGACTTATGAATTTCTGTAATTGTGGGTAGTTCAACTAACTTACCACCATACAGTAGCCCATTGACTCTCACTATTGCCCTCTTCTTATCTTTCCATTTGATGCTGATATTGCTAAGATCACCATCTTGGACACATCTCTGTAAATAATCAAGTGATTCATCGGGTAGCATTCTCAAAATGATACCTTCTTCGATCAATGGATCGTCTTCTCTTTCAGGATCCTCGGAATCGTAACTGTCCCCTGGTGATCTAGTCGGTTTAACTTTAATTGTAGGGGTTTTCTTCACAGTGGTAAGTTTCAAGGTAGGTATCGTGGGTTGGCTCAACCCCAAATCATCTTCACTGTGTTCCACCTTGGGCTTAGCAAGTGGTATTTTGATGACTGGCGATGAATCTTTGGTTTTAAGTTTGATCTTTGGTTGTTTCTGTTTTTGTGTCTTCGTTTCAGCACCCGCCGGGTTCTCAGTTTCCTCGATGGAGTTTTTGCTAGTCAGTCTGATTTTAAGTTTTGCCATAGTGAAACTGTTCTATATATATGGTTTCTGTTGAATATACTTGTATTTAAAAATAAACACATAGATAGACAAGTCGATAAAACATGGCTTAATGGCTAATTCTAGCTTAAGTTTTCGATCAAACAATTCAAACTGCACACATGTTTGATCGACTCGGTCACGTGCAAAGATGTAGCCGGGGCGAAAAAAAATATAGCGCATTTGAATTTTTATTTTTCAAACTGGGGTCCATCAAGATATGACATACTTTCTTCTTTACTGTATTAAAATCCATGAATCAGGATTTGGGTTTAGCTTGATTAAGGATTTGAATTTAAGGGATATGTCATCAAGGATAGAAAAACTTTTCAAAGCTGCCTCTACGTTTTTGGAAGCTACAAAACTACCAACAGTTTTGCCTGAGGTGCACTCCGTGGTATTTGATTCGGAAATAAATAAAAGAATTATTGACAAATTAAACCTAAAGAAGGCATATCCTGATGCATCTAACACTTTATCAATAATCGATATGCAGGCAAATTACAACAGTCTTACTTATCACCTAGAACAAGAACTGAAGCCTAAGAACCATGCATTATTTGCTGCCCCTGCAATTTCTTATAAATTTTGGAAGCATTATATTGAAACCGATCCAAAATGTTCAAGCATGTTCCTAGCCCCAAACCAAGGTATAAAGGCCACTCAGATATTTATAGATGAGCAGATTGCTGAGGGTCATATAGAACCGAAGATGGAAACGGAGCCTAATAAGCCAAATCAAAGTATATTGGTCCATGCAAACTATCTACATAAAGATATGCAACCGTTGTTCAGATACTTTGTTTATTTCAATTCAATCGAGGAAAGTATTTTCAAGTATGGTAACGTTAAAGTGCTTGCATGGCTGACACCTGCTGATGTCATGAGATACCTAGGGTCGCTTGAGTTCGCCCAATATAGAAAGTCGAATTCTTTTATCGCAAACACATATGCCGATATAGACGTTATTGCATACTCTAACCATAAGAAAGATGTCCGGTTGGAAAGGGTTCTATCTAAATACTCCGATGCAATTAAACTACCTAAAGTGGCCGGGCAAGGGGATGTTTGTTTGATTGAAATGCAGTCCAATCACCACAAGTATAACGTGAAATATAAAGAGGAATTCGACTATGTTGTTCACAAATTATGCATGTTGAGTGGTACCCCAATATCGCAGTCTTCCAAACTTCTAGGGCCAGGAGCTGACGAATATTTTGCAGCAAATCTTCCAAAGAATATCTTGAAGAAGAGTTCAGCTGAATTGACAGAAAAAGAGATGGTCTTTATTGCAGAGAAATTCTACTTGTGGCCATTCAAGCCAGATTTCAGATTGGAGTTGTATATGGATGCTTAATAGGCATGATCGAAAGGATTGACACAGTCTATATATATGTATATATTGTAAATAGTAGCCACGGGTATAGCATAGCATAGAATTGAAATATAACGAGCTAATTACATTGAAAAAGTAGTAAGGTATACCGCATACCGGCTGGTGGGAGATACGGTGAGTAACCCTCATATAATCCGGGACCAAAGGACCCGCCGTTAGGCTCTCCCATTATGCTGGGAGGCGTAACTGACAGCATCTCGAAACTATAAGTTGTACGTAACTTATTGAATTCCCTGTCCCTGTCTGTCTTGAGCAAGCCGATCCCCAATGAGGAGAAGATAGCTTCCGATTATGGCTGAACCACGTCGTTATCTTCTGATTCGAGTTGACCCAATTCACCGATGTTGCTATTGTGATGCGCTTTCCAGCTTTGGAGTATTTCATCAACCAGTTTCGCAATCTCAGATTTGTTGAACGTGTGCACCACACTAACATAGCGTGAATAGTCGTCCATGATAACCACGTAGTAGTGATTTTGTCCAGCAAAGATGTAGGGACTGAACGTATCCATGTGAATGAGTTGTAGTGGTTTAGATGTCACGGAACCCAAACGTTGAGAATGGTGAACTTCCGCGTGAATCGTTCTACACACCGCACAAGATTCAATGGATAGAGCTGGTCAGTCGCCGTAACTAATCTGTAATAACTGGTATGGCCGAAACTATAATGTAGTATCATATCACTGGAAATAGCAAAATAAGATTCCCTGATACAGTAAGGTGTGATCTTTTGAGACATGGTTGAAAGCGTGAACCTTGGACTTGTTACCGGTTAACCACACATGCAGCTGCTCTGGAAACGTCCCTGGTCGAGGCACAAATTTTTTGACGGGGTGTGTTTGTGGAGTCTTCGCGCTGAGCGAGCGAGGACTTTAGAAAGCCGCGCTCGAAGAGTTAGTTGGGTGGTGGTGAATAACCGAGAGCGAGTGAAGTGAGCATTCATGCTTTTGTGTGTTATGAGGTTAGGGAAACTTTGTTCTGTAACCTTACTTCGCCTTCCAGCAAATTTTCATCTCCAAGTTGATTGATGATCTCCATGCAATCAGTAGTTTGTGATTAACATAGAAATGCCCACCGAAGCTGTAAGTAATCAAACCGGGGAGTACCCTTAACGACGTTTGAAAAGAAACAAAGTACTAACTCTCACCGCTACCGAATTCATGCAGGATAAAAAGTTTCATTTTATTATTGATCCCAGTGCTTTGGTATACGGAGGTATAGGTAAGATCAAAAAATGGAAATCAGACCATAGTGTGATATTTTACATCCCACACTACACCTTGAGAGAATTGGATTTTTTGAAGAAAGCTTTCAATTCGTTAATTGCCGTCAATGCAAGGGAGAGTGTCAGATTCATCGATCAAACGATTTCCGAAGATGATATTGATAATGTTGATTTTGATAGCCTTGACGAATTGGATGATTTTGAGGCTTACAACAAGAACAAGAAGGAACCCTCATCAAAGAAAAAATCTTCACAGTTTATACTTGAATCACCTGAAGAATCAGGTCCCGATTGGACGAAGGCTTCTGGCTACAGAAGACGAACACCAAGTGCATCTGAATTCCCAACTACTATAACTGGGCCTGGAGTCTATACTCCTAGAATTCCAAACAGCTACCGCCCAAATTTGGCTGGCGGTGGAGATCCAGAATCGTTAGTCAATACCAACGCAACACTTGCAGAAAACAACGCTTATGAAATCACCAACGGTAATCCTTCTAAGCTTTACAAACCGGTGAACGCTCCTAGCGACGAGAAGGCAGAAATACCAAGAAGGCTGAGATACATGATCAGATCTTGTATCCAGAAGCAGTTCGTTGAAAATAAAAGATTAAACGGCACTGAAAGAGTTGATTGGATTATAATCTGTGAAGATTTGACGACTTCTATATGGTTAAAATGCTTTGGCCTTAAAGTTATGACTTTAAATGAAGTGCAAAACTTGTTAGATATCAGTAACGGGTTAAACAGCACCGATCTATACAATCCTGAATCAAATACTACTGAAAGCCTAACCGACAATTCTACAAGAGTGCTAATGAATTCAAAAAGGCTTGAAAACAAAGAGGCCGCACAAGTGGAACATTCAACTGAAAAGTCTAAGAAAGATTCAAGATGCCGGAGAAGACGTAAGGAAGGATCCAAGCCAATTTCAAATAATGCAGACCTTCCGATTGAAACTACAAAAAACGGAGTCAAGAAGGAGAAGTTTAGCTCGATGACGTATGCACCAAGAGGATCAGGTGAATTATGGACTCCATGATTAGGATATAAGCTTTTTAATATTTTTTAAAGAAGGAAAGAGAGAGCAAGTCGTTTTTTAACAGTTACATAGCTAACTTTGGAGATTTCACACTTCACGAAATTAGGAGGCAGATACACCTGCCTCTTTTCAATCAAAGGTGTCCATAATTTGATATAAGAAATTCAAATTTTTATGGAGTTAAGTGTTTCTGGGCGTATCATTTACTGTTTTTTTGGTTTTGCATTTTAGTTCAGTAGCATATAATGCACTTCACTTTGGCTAATGATTACTTTGAACAGCCACATAAAGCTTCTCTTTGGTACATATTCATTTATTGGAATCATGTAGAACTCAAGCCGTTATAAGCCTATTCAAGCCTTTGATCTTATATATACAGCTATATATATTTTTGTTCTTTTTCTTAATATATATATATATAGGGATTCAGGTTAGTGCTCAATGTTATGAACATCTCATCAGCACTCCTGTCCTCTTCATTAAGCTTTAGCTGCAGTAGCCGTAGGGTATTTTACAATAGAAAGATGATCATTTAAGTTCAATCGACTGATTGAAATCAGCTGTTATTTGGAGGAGTTTTTTCTAGTATACAGGAGATTGGAAGTTTTAGTGAGCCTGAAAGTTTGTGAACTTTTGATAAGGTATTCGTCCGGAATGGCCTATCCTCTAAACTTACTAAAGCTGTCAATGAAACGTCACTCTTACACGAATCGTCATACATGTCGAAATCTCATTCTATGAAAGATATTAATTATTTGGATAACTGATCGCTATATAACATCAACTAATATTAGTAGTTGTAAATACATTACTGTGTTTATTTATCAGAACCCATGGGTCGATCTATTGAGCGCCGCAGAGCCAGGTTCAAATTGAAGTATCGGATACTCATTTAATGTAGATTGTGAGGCAAGGACCTTTAAGTTGAAACATATCGCTATATGCAGGAATAATTCTGCTATTGAGCAATCAATAGATAGAAATTACAAAAAATCTGCTTTCCACCCCTTCATTCAATCTATAGTAAATTTGAGAAGAAGATATTTTACAACCAAACTAAGATTAAACGATTACTGGGATTGCTAGCCCACTGAAATCCACTAGCTCCATTCATCGGTCAATTATCAACGTTCTTTAATTATAAGGATGTCTCAGATATGTGTCAATTTTATATTCATCGAGCTGAAAAGCTCTAACATTAGAGATGCCAGAAAGAAAAGTATAATATCATAAGGTAATCATCATAATAACATCCAATAATAAAGAGTTGATAGTTGAACCGTTGAACAATGATAGTTTCTCTTCGTGGTAGTCTATCCGTCTATAGAGGATGAATGTGAACAACTATTCACATCCTATTCATATTCCTTTTCCCTGTTTTATTTATTCCAAAACAAAATTAAACAGAGAATAGAAAACCTGAATAAATCTCCAATGGTTGAGGTAACATATCTTTTTATCAAATCATCAATCGAAAAGTGCAACCTTATGACTGCTTAAAAGATGGTAAAAGTAAGAAAAGAAAATTTTTCTTTCTTCATATTTTCCTGCCTTTTCAGCTTCTTAAATAGAGCTGGTAAAAAAAAGTTTGTAAAGTTTGTTATATATTTTATTACATAATCAGTAATTTGCTAAGGGTTTGAATGTTCGCTCTGCAGGTGCAATTCTGCCTACCAGAGTACGATATGCTGCACTCATAATCGAATATATTAAATATGTATTATGATAAAAATTAACTAAATATAAGAAAGAGGGTGCAAAGGGGGAAATTTTTAATGAAATTCTAAACTAAAGCGAATATTAATTGCCCAATCTAATCGATATAACAGCCACTATGAACCTTTCTAGATCTAAATCCCCGTACCCACTGGCAAGGATTCGGTTAAATTTCTCTTCAGAGCACTGTATATCGCTTTTGATTAGTGCTTTCTTAAACTCGTCTCTATCCAATCTATTGGAGCCGTCGGAGTCATAGTAAATGAACGAATCGTAGCAACCTTTCAAAAAATTAATCATTCTCCGGAATCCATCACGATCCATCTGGGTTCCAGAGAGTCTCTTTGTCTTGAAAACTTCAATCAATCGTTGTGCTGAATCAGCACGAAATCTGTTACTCGATGGAGGAGGATTGTATAGAATGGTGTTTAGTGTTCTTGAATCGATGGTACTTTGGTCGAATCTATTCCAAATATCTTGAATGTATCTGTCCGAACTGGAACTCGATAGTTTGAATTTGCTGATCTCTGCAATTAAGTCAAACGGTGGTTCGGGTGAATTGGAAATGATGGGGATGTCGATGTTAGGTATCACTGGAACCTGTTGTGATATCGACTTAATAAGCGAAGATCCACTATAAATCGAGCTTGCCTCGAAGTCATGGTGCTTCATGCCATATTCGGTAGAATCATGGCCAAACGATCTGTTTCGATTAGGGGATGCCGATTTTCCCAGATCGATGTGGGTAGAGGCCGGCGACATATGCGAGGAGGATGATCTGGAAGATGCATCGATTCCTGCATGACGTCCAGATGAGAAATTCCTAGTGTCATTAATAAACTGCTGCTGTGAAGAAGTTTCAAATGGAATATTGCTCGTCTTGATTGGTTTCAATTCCGGGTGCTCATGGTATGGATTCTTTTTATCATGATGGGCTACATTCTGGCTTGTAGTAGGATGATAATCTGTCCGTTGATTTGGCTGTAGTTCTTGTTGTTGTCTCTGATGATTCACGTACTGCTGTTGATGCTGATATGGATTTTGCTGATACTGTTGTGTAGGAGCGGGTTGTATCTGTACATTTTGCTGGTGTCCTGCAGAAGGCTGCATACGTTGGTTATATTGACCCGGGTATATCATGTTAGGAGGTGGTAGTCCGTAGTAATTGTTTATCACAGTTGGTGCTTGTTGTTGTGGTTGTTGTGGTTGTTGTGGTAGTGGCCGTGGTCGAGACCCTTGAGGATAAGGGGGTAATTGAGGTGCTGCATGCCCATTTGGTTGCCCCAGCTGAGATGGAGATTGTTGATTTGGGTGACCCTGTGGATTCGGTTTTTGCAAGCCAGTGGCAGCCTGTGGCTTAAGGGACGTCGGGTTAGGAGACTGTGATAGAACAAAAAAAAAAAGTAGACGTATATCTGTTAGTTAGATGATCTTTGGGAAAAGTGACAATTTTACATTGCAATTCCGGCTGGTATGGATAAGCAGCATTCCACCGTTTATAATTATGGCACTTACGGGCATGTAGTTGCTTTCCTGCAACCTCAAATTGACGGGTTTCCCCTTACTTTTAGCAAATATACCCATGGTATCCTTTCTGGTGTGTATATTCTAGTTGAGAAGGGGGGACCCTGATTGAACAGCAAAAAGCGTAATCGTTATGATAAGGGCCACACCATGGAATCAAGCACAACGGCATAAATGAATGGATCGAAGCACACAAACTGGCAAGCGCACCAAGCCATCCCATCAGGCACCAGCCGCGAGAAACAGCTACTTAATGCTGCTTTGGCGCATCTCAGTTGTTTGTTCTCTCTAAGCTATTTTTAGGTGCATGGCTCTCGTGCTTGGAGGCTTCCAGTGATCAATTTATATGTCATATATATAATTAAATAGTACTATGTTTATCGCTGGAGGTCGGATGCGCCACCTTTAGAGCGATACCGTAGCAGGTGAAGAGTTGGCTAATTAAGGTAATATGTTAATTTATAGGTGCAGTACAGTCAGTAACGGTAATATCTTTACCACACTGAAATAACTCTAGTCAGCCTGATTGTAGATAGACTGAACTAGTTGTTTTATGCTACTGGCAACAACTAGAGGAGGGAAAGATATGTCAGACACGGATATTTAGTCTTGCATTATATGCAGTGCCCCGTTGTAAATCAAATTTAGAAACACTCCTTCAAAACTTCCCAGGCACTCCGAGGTTAATATTTAGCTGGTCAAGAAAAAGAAGTTAAATTATATATATCCTCCCTTTGCTTAATCTCTACGGCTTCTCGATTTGGTTAAAGAAAACTTCATTACTTTCATTCCTCCAATTTATTTCTAAAATGGGCAAAGCATGTAGTATAATAAGTTTGTGGTTTTTTTTTTTATAAATTGTGTAAATTAAACAATTCATCGATATAAATGTCACAGAACAAAGAAAAATTAAAACAAAGAAAAGAAAAACTCAGAATATAAATATTATTATTCCATTAAAATTCCCTATTAACAAATCATTTAAACTCTTTCTCTTCTTCTGTAACCTTCACCATCTTCTCTTCTTGGACCGTTGTATCTTCTGATTGGAGCTGGAGCAGCAGCATCAACAACCAAAGTCTTAGGAACAATACCTTCTGGCAAGTTTAAATATTCTCTCAAGTATTCTAAACCTTCGTCAGTCAAGGTGTAGTAGTATGATTGCCATGAGAATTGAGTCTTAACTAAACCTTTGGAAGTCAAAGATTGCATAGCCTTGATGACGTACAAGTTCTTGGTGTCAATTTCATCGTGTTGAACTTCAAAGTTCTTCATAGCGACTAAAACACCCTCTGTAAAATAAATTATAATTATCAAAAAGAAATGATAATTAATTACAATGTTAGTATTTAATGCCTTTAATAGATACTGAAGTGTTAAAATTTGTAACGGGAGAAGGTGGATAAATTATTCTTTTTTTTTTTTTTGCAAATTCTCTGTTTCGATTCATTTACTGTGATAATCCTCATACTTCAATGCGATTTAATCAATTTCATTGGATAATTGATTTGATAAGTTATCATTTAAGTAATATGGATTTTAGAGTAAGATCAGCTTTGTATTATGGTGTCAGCTTAGCTAAGTAAACAGGTTTCTGTGTCTGATTCCTTTCATGTTGCTTAATAGGACTATGAATTATAACTGGTCCAAATCTAATGTTGTATGTCCATATTCTCATGCGGTTTGGTAAAAGTTGATGAAATACTATAGATATCACAAACTTGTTCGTCTCACTATGTGTTCCTTGCTATCATACACATTATTCAAACGTGTAATTGTTCAATAGTCATAGGTTTGTTGTAGTTCCATCTAGGCTCTTCGTCGTTGAGTTATCCTTCTATCCACCTTGTCCCCCTTTTTTCAACACGATGTTTGTCTGGTGGTTACATACCCTTGAACAAGTATTGGTAAATCTTATTTCTGTCTTCTTTAGGAATTAGCATGTTGATATATGTACTGTTCTATAACGATGTTAGCTAGCAAAAGTCCTTGAATTCAATTAAATTGTCGACAAACAAAAATGTCAGTACTATTTTTTTTCATTGACTATCCCTCCCTCTGAGAACCAGTCTCACAGAGTAGGAGGATCGCATAGGAAGTTGCAGCTGGGCCACAGAGAGAGAGAGAGAGAGAGACCCAGAGCCGGGAGCCGCTGCCGCAAATTTTCCACTTTTGCTGTCCCGCGTTCTGCGTCTGCGCTGGTGGTGTGGGCGGTGTGAGGTGTGGGTTGCGAGAGGGTTTTGCACTTCTCTGGCAGGTTTTGGGCGCTTACCCTCACCTGATATCACGTGTTTATATTTTCTGATATCTCTGCGTGCGTGTCTGCCAGTATGACGCACGTGACAGTTGCATACTGGCTTATGTCATGAATTATCTAGTCTTTTTAATTGCTTATGTCATGACATTTTGGGCGCGGACCGGCTGTGACAATTTGCACCTCTATCTAGATCTATCTATCTATCTCTATCTATATCGATCTATATTTCGTCAGCTGGAGTGGAGTCAAGCTGATCCTCTTATTTGCCCCCTTCGATTTTCTTCCTCTGTAGCCTCTGTTTTTCTGTGGTAAGCATCATTAAAGTTCCTTAATGGCTATCAAACTTCCGGGCAGCGACTCTCTATTGCATAATCCATTTGACGATCCTCTTGCCACCCAGGTTGAAGACGATAGTGATAATGTGCACAGCCAACATGAAATGGGTATATCTGAGCCCGTCTTGGAGCGGTCTACTTTGAAACCCAGAATAGTTAACCTATTGCACACGCTAGAGCATTGGTGTAGCATGTATAAGATATACAACATTCCGATTATAAATTATGTCATTTTATCGGTATTCGCTATCTTACTTTTGAAGCTAAGTTTCCGTTACCATAAGCTTTACACAAAGTCATCGTTGATAGCTACAATTGCAACCAATGTGGTCTTGTATGGAATTGCAGATACATTGGCTCAGAGTATATCAGCTTTTTCCAAACCAACATTTTTAAGAGAACAAAGATCATCGTCAGTATACGACATTTCTCAATACATTCGTTCCCTAAGAAGCAATGAACCAGAGGACATGTTTATCGACTATGGTGATCATCATCGTCATAGTGTTGGAGGGCATGATGATATTGATAGCATAGATCAGTTGCAACTTGATTCTGCTGCTGCCGATTCCGATTACTCGACAGATTTCAAATTCCGCAGATTTACTTGTTTTATTGCCTGGGGATTCTTAATGGCATTCGTTCAGGTTGTTTGGTACTCATTTTTGAATAGCATGTATACCGATATGCCATCGTTTGTCAGTGTCTTAGAAAGAGTCCTTACCGATCAATTGTGCTTTTCACCAGTTTCCTTGATGTGCTTCTTTATCTACGGCACGATCGTCATGGAGAGCGGAACGAGTGATGACGTCAAGGCAAAATTGTATAAAGTGTACATTTCAACTTTGGCTTGCAACTTCTGTTTATGGTTCCCTGTGCAATTTATCAACTTTCTAGTCATGCCAAAAAAATTCCAAGTTCCCTTCAGTTCGGCCATCGGTGTCCTCTGGAACTGCTTCTTATCGCTAAGAAACGCATCCAATTGAAATGTTGTTTTTGGAGGGCCGCACACCGCCACATCGCCACACCGCCTATTGACAATTCTCGAGCGTCTAAAAAAGAGTAGTTGGAACAAAAGGGGATAAAACAAAGAAGTTTATGTTTTTTAATTTGTTTCCGTTTATTACAATCTTTTGTTTTCTCTTTGTATATTGAGAGAAAGGAAAGTTACTGACTATTCTTACCTTCTAAGAAATTTAATTCTTAGTTTTCCACTTTTGAATCCATATCATGAACTCATTCGACTTGTTATCAGTTCCCAGCGCTGCTTACTCCGAGGATCAAATTGACTTGGATGTCGTTGAACATCCAATAACTAATGAGCAATTAGAAGATTATGCAGAGATTCCTGCTACTGGAAGCACTGGCACATTGGTCAAAGAGGAGGAGTACCAAATTCACTACAATTTAAACTCTGCAACTGTTAATCTCTTTCCTGGTGATATTGGCCTGGCTTGTTTACCGATACTTAAGCGTTTATATGCCTTAAAACAGGGCGCAAACTTTACCATGATGGTAGTTGGTGAATCTGGTGTTGGTAAGAGCTCTTTCATAAACACATTGTTTGATACTTTGGTGATTGACAGCGATACTGCACTGAGACCGAATTTGGAAAAGACAACAGAAATTGTTCCTTATAAGATGGAACTGGTGGAAGATAATTTTCATTTGAGATTAACCGTTATTGACACGCCAGGGTTTGGAGACTACATTGATAACAGATATTGCTGGTATCCGATTGTTAGATACATTGATGAGCAATATAGACGTGTTGTTTATCAAGAGAATCAGCCAGATCGTACTCAGTTAGTCAATGGTGCCATTCATATCTGTTTATACTTTATTGTTCCTTCCGCTACAGGACTGAGCCAAGTTGATATTGAATCAATGAAGAACCTTTCTTCAAGAATTAATCTAGTTCCAGTCATCAGCAAAGCGGATGCCTTCACTGTAGAGGAAGTCAATGCATTCAAACAAAGGCTGAAGAAGACTTTAAAAGACCACGATATTTGCATCTGTGAACTTATTGAGAAGCCAGTTTCGTCTCAGTTGATCAAGGAAATGCCTTTTTCAGTCATTAATTCTGTTAATCGTTATGAAAATAATGATAAGAAAAGCGTTAGGGGTCGTTTTTATAAATGGGGAATTGCTGAGGTTGAGAATCCTAGTCATTGTGATTTTGTTCGTTTAAGAGAATTTTTGATGGGGACTAATATGGCTGATTTGATTTCATCGACTGAGAATTACTATGAGAATTATCGCCGTGATTTCATGAAATATAGATTGGGTAAGGCACTTGAGTATACTGTTACCGATGAGCAGATTGCAGCTCTTGGTATCGCACAACGTGATAATGAAGTGATGGTCCCTGAAAGTAAAGGTAGTTGGAAATCAGCAACCAAGGAAAATTCGCCACCTCACCCAAACATCAATGAGATGATTGATACTAAGAGTTCTATAGATGTTTTAAACTTGTTAAATACTTTGAACTTAAAAGAGACTGAAAAGGAACTAGTTGAAATGAACCCAGCTTACGTTGATTCGGAAAAGGCAATGAAGAAAAAGTTTACTGAGATTGTTCAATCTCAGAATCAAAAATTCAAAGAATGGAAGAAAGCTTTGTTTGAAAGACAGGAAAAGTTCAATAAAGATATTGAACAGATTCATGGAAGATTGCTGAAGTTGCAACTTGAGGTTAAGAATTTGGATCCTATCAGTGAATGATACAGTGCGGTATAGTTGCCGATGCCGATAGATCGTTGCATGCAATTTTAAAATTGATTCACTTATTTCTTCTATAATATACTACTTAATGTATTTTAGCTTAATTTAGTTTTTTTTTTTGAATACTATACATATATATACTTAATGAGATGTTATGCGTGATAATATTTTTATCTGTTGTGTCATAATAAACGAATGATTGATACAAAAGATAGATTTTAGTTCAACTCAGAGTATTCGCTCGAACTTTTGCATTCACTTATCTACAGAGAAGAAACAAAGATAAGATGAAATTAAATAAGAAAGGATCCATCGAAAATTAACGAATCTTTCATTTGAAGACTTAAGAATTCAAAAGTCTTACATTGAAGTGGTTGTAGTTTATTCAACCGTTGTAGCTTCTTTGGTGGTCACTTGGCCCACTTCAGTGGCCACATTAGATGGGGTACTAACCACAGTATATCCCTCGTTCATGAGGTCACGAACAGTGTCCAAAGAAGCAATCATGACGATCATTCTACCTTCCCCTCTTTTAGACTTATTACCCTGATATACCTCAGCCATATGCTTTGAGGTTTTGCTTGGGAACTCGGTGATCATGTTAATTCTATGATCTAACACCGGTCTTCCCCTGGTGTATCCGTTGTTTAGAATAGCGATAGTACGAGACAACTCCGTTTGAGTTTTAAAATCTTCTGGGATTGGAGACCCAATATTTTCGTACCTTTTGTCGATTGCAGAGGTTAATCTTTCATTTAATGGCTTAATTAAAGGGTCAGCTTGTGAGATGAGTATTGCACCCGGACGGAAGACATCGTAATTTGGAGAATACGTCTTTCTAGCACTAGAGATCCTGCTTATGATTGGGTCGATCAATCTTTCGTTGGCTAAAACGGAAAGGTTATGCATACGTTCATCCAATGCAACTGCAGATCTTACAACTGGATTGGTCATCGAATCTCTAATATCCCTCATTCTTAACGTCTTGGCTTGAGGAACACGAGTTTCGAAATCGGTCAATCTGTCGTTCACAATATCATCCATAGCCATAGTGTATCGTCTGAAGAATGGCGAATACGCCAAGTTAAATAATCTAGTTCTGAAAAAATGAGGCATTGGAACAGCATGTCCTATTTTAATCCAAGAATTGGCTATCGGATACTGTTGTAAGTGAGCGTAGACTTTCGTAGTCTGGGGAGCCTCAAATCCATCGTTTTGCTCGGCCAAACCAGAAGAAAGCTGAGCTTGTTCCATTGTCTCTACTTTTTCAGTTTCTAGAGGTGAACTAGATATATCAAGTTGTTTGATTTGTTCAAATGCATCTTTTGATGTTCCTTCTATAGTGATTGACATTCTTATAAGCAAAATATTAAGGATCTAAAGAAGTAACGCTGTTAGTTAGTCTTTGGGGTTTTCGTTTTTTCGGTTTTCAGAATGGCCGAATATATAGGAGAGATATAAAGCTTCCAACGAAGGGGGTTGGTACTCTTTTTTATATATATAGTTATTTTGGTTTCTGTTGAAGAACACCCACTATGAGTCAACTGGATCACAAATAAGAGACGCCATTCAGAACAAAAGTGCACAAAAAGGGCAGCAAAGGAAATTGGGATAAAATACTTTTTATGGCTGGTGCGACCCCCAACCTCGCAGCAATTCTTTGCTCAGCCACACCTCCAGCGAGAGATTTCTCAGCCACATTTTTTACAAGTTAGAAACGTTATTGCCGATTTAGGAAATTTGTAAACAGCAGATCTAAACGACTTGAATAAAAACAAAAGAAAAATAAAAAGGTCAAGAGACTTAAACTGAAATTGATATCGATAACGTGTAGATGGATCTATAAGCATACTATATATGTTATTTACAAGACTGACTAGAATTTTCAAATATATCAGTGTTTTTTTTTCCTTTATTAGAAACTCACCGCTATTAAACAAAACAAGAAACGATTCGATCCATTTGGAATAGAGAGCAGCTATTAATTATTGTATGTAAACTATAAGTCTTGCTATGAAACAGTCGTCCCAGCTTAAAAGTTCCATTTTTGAATTACCATGCCTTTCAACACGCTCACAATCATCGAGGTCATTATCAGCCAATCTGTTTAAAGACGATAGCCTATTGACGAACAAAAAAACAGACACAATGAAGAAAAGCTTTAGTTTGCTAGACGATTTCGAATCAGGCAACACTGATCTAAACGACATATTTGACCTCCCAACGGTGTCAGCCAAAAAATCAGCCTCTGTTATAAGCCCTTCCCCCAAGTCTGATGCAGATACAGAAGAGGATTTTTTGTCGGAATGCTTACCAGCAATTGAATTCGGGGAATATTTGATGGCCATTGGAATTGATAACGGACTATTTGAGAAAAAAGCAGACTTGGATTTTGCCAATGTTACAAAGACTACTATTAGTGAAGAAGAAAAGCCCGATTCTTCGAAGTTCTTCGAAGAAATTGAAGTTGAAGATAATAACAAGGGACAAATAGATGGTTTGATCGGAAACTTATCCCTTGATGAATTGGATATGCAAGTTCGTTCAAACCATTATGATCCAATGGAAGATCATGACCGTTATGATACAAAATTAGACGATTTTGATTTTGGATCGGAATTAAAAAAATTCTTAAACAGTTCACCTAATGGTGGTCGAGTGATCTTGAATGAGATATTTGATCAGGATGAGAACGTCGATGAGTTGGAGTTCGATCAAATTGATGAGTCGTCTTCAAACACTGATTTATCAAACGAGTCGGAAGTAAGCCTATACGATCCATTAACTCAACAAAGGGGATTGAAATCTCGAGACCCAACCAATATTTCAACATTTTCAAACTTTTCATCTAAAAACTATAAATTCAACCTGCATGATGATAATATACCAAGACCACAAATTTATTCGGATCCAACTACCACTACATTCCAACTAGACCCCAATTTTGCAACTGATGCATTTCAATTTATGGGAAGCAAAGCTGTTAAGCTTATAAAATCCCCAATGAGAATATGCTCTCCATCAACTTCGAAACACTCAGAACCAGAAAAGTCAACTTTGAGAACCCGTAAGAACTTGCTCAATCTGATAGTTGAATCTTCCGATGGGAACTTGGATGATGCCACGAAGTATGCAACGGAGATCAATTCTATTAATTCCACAGGTATTCCTATTCCGGAAAAGACGACCGAATTGGTTACGATTCCAACTTCGGGTCCAGAAATTGGCGGTGTCAGAAAATCGGCCATAGTGAAGGCAGTACTAGCTAAAAGCAACCCGCTGAACAGTCACAGTCATAGTCACAGCAAAGCAGCAAATGGATTGGCTATCATACCACCAAATAGATTGTCAAAACAGAATTCCATGAAAGCCAACAGTGGGGTTATTCAGAAGCCTGGGTTTTACACAAGATCTGAGCAAAGAGAATTCTTAAAGAGGATTCATCAGTATAGCCATTTTGGAGAGGCAGATGATAAAGAAAACAAAAGGTTCAAGAACGATAACAATACTTTAACTAAGATCAAGAGTCACTCTCCACCTATTTCGACGATGTCAACGAAGAAGACATTTAGTTTCAGCACGGGACTTTCAAAAACCAAAAAAGTAACGTGGGCAAACACTTTAGAATGGTGATATATACACTTGGTTATATTCTCCACCACCACCCCGGAAGATAAGAGCTGTATACCATATATAATTAGGGGGGAAATAATGAAATAATTTAATAAAAAGTCGCTTTACAGTTTAATTCACTCGTTAAAACACCGCCATTTATGCATAGTAAGATTGTCTTAATGCGGATCTATATAAAATATATGAACAGTAAAACAGTGCGGGAAAACTAAAAACCAAAAACCAGAAAAACCAAAAACCAAGCAACACAAGAAAAAAACTAATGATAATAATAATGATAACTTAAAAGGATACAGGCAATTTCCACCAGATAAACTCATCTACATAACCTCATGCAATTCTATAATTTCTTCTCTACCAGCATACTCATCAAATAACTTGTTTGAAGAAAGTTCAACTTTAGGTTCCGAATCAGTATTTTCTTTGACGTCATCCTCACCGTCAGTGATATCCTCAAATATGTCCCTTTCAGCCTCTATCTCCACTTCCAGCTCTTTCTTAAGTCGCTCCTCTTCAATTGCCCTTAACTTGGAATCATGAATAGGCAGGTATCTTCTCTTGGGAGCATAGTCGGGTCTTTGTAAACGATGAATATCAAAGAATTTCGGAATGCACGAATGTGAATCCCACGAAAAATCATTCTCTGGTGAACACGTACACTCATTATCGATCATCATCTGCAGAGATCCATCGCATTGTCCATTTGGTGCGTGGAAATAGCCAGTGTTTGAAAAATACTTGAGCTTTGTGTACGGTAACAAGATTGAGACTGCTATGGAGTGAATAGGGGCATCACCCCATCTTTCGTAATAGATACCACCTTTGGCATCTAAAAAGTTGAAAAAATGCATGTATTCTTCACTTCGGAAGAAATCCATATCAGCTATTTCAAAATTGGACCAAAAATGACACATGTTAAAGCTTTTACCGTTGTCATCTGTTAAAAACATAAAATTATTGTCTTTGGAGATTCGTTCAGGGTATGATGACATGTAACTGAGAGTTTCGTTCCATAAAGTCTCAACAGTGGTGTGCAATTCCAAAGGAGCAAGGTTGAAACCATATATCTTGTCCTCTTGGCGCATGAGTGTAAAGGGATCATAATGCATAGAACAATGAAACTCCACGTCAGGTTCGATTCTCCAAAAATATCTATAGTTGAGCATTTCCTCCAAGTTGTAAAACAGCCCGGAAAAAAATCTACACATATGCCGGTATGGTAGCTTATCACCGTACTTAATTTTTCTTCTTCTCATCTCGTTTCGAACTTCGGTAGCCCGAAACTGATCGATCCAACTTGGATAACTCCACATCTCTTCAGGTATATGGACAAACTTGACATTGCCTGAGCACATGTTGGAAACCAGATCCATGAATTCCGTGGTGAAAGGCTCATCGTTGGCAAACACCCAATCGTAATGAAATTGGTTGTTGAATCGATTCTCTACATTATTGATCGTCTTCAACATCCCATACAGTTCAGTATTTCTCACCAAACTGAACAGCGTGGCATTCTCTCTTGGAACAGGATGGATATAATCTTTATAATCGATACGAATGGTACTATAATTTGCTAATTCGGATCTCCTCGTGAATCTATTTTTTTCAGCAGCTAATATCAGGTTCTCTTCGAATTCAAACCTGGGTGAATCATCATCTGATGTTAACACATTTCTCGAACTGAGATTCGGTATCCATGATGACGAAAGTACCAGATGGTATACTAGAAGTAAACCTAACATAAAAATCACGAGGTATCTTGTGAGTAGCATCCGCGTCATCAGGGGAAATCGTTTCGTCCAATAACTCAATCTCTGAACACCGTTTGGCTTCCGTACCAACATGTCAAAGAACGAGTGTGGATAAGTAAGTAGCTGGAGACCAATATGAGGAAAGCACAAGCACAAAGCGACAGCTGATTCTACAAGCACACAAACAAGAGAAAAATGTGGATGATCACACGACGAGAACCAGCATAAAACAGACACTTGTCCAATCTGTCCATCCCCGTGATCTGAAATCAAACTGGTTGATTGCTTCCCCAGGCATGGAAATTGGAATGCCCCGCGTGATTCGTGGCGCTGGAGACTCGAGAATCATTGGAGGCCGGACGCGTCGACGTCGATTTCCATTTTTCAGATTGCAATTTGCACCGGGGCTGCATGCCAAGACTGCTTTGGCGTCTTGGTTTGCGCCCGTGGCTGTGCGGTTGTGTTCCGGCTCTCGTACTCGTACTGCCATCTATTTTTAGAGCTATACAAATTGTTACTATTATTGTTGTTGGTATGGTCATTATTATTTCTGTGCTGTTGGAATCAACAGAATAAAACATATATATATATATATATACATGAATTGGAAGGCATCCTCATCCACTCCATAAGGAGAGAGCTGAGAATAAAGACGAAAAAAACGATAAAAATTCAGTCAAAATAAAGAATGAAGCAAACAAACAAAACTTTCTGCGCCTCTAACAACGCAGTTATACTTTTAGTTGATATAGCAAATCTTTGGTGTATTCAGTATTTGATTCAAGTACCTTTAACACAGTTCTCTGTAGTACAACCAATAGCAGCATCAACTAAGCATGAACTACTACCTCTATGATCGTCACCTGCAGAGCCGTAGCCTGGAATGCCGCCTCCGTTACCGTTGTCGGTGCCCGATGGTAGTAGATTGCTAGTTTCGGTGTTGTTTTCAATAGATGTTAAAGTAGACAAGTGGTGGGTAGATGAAAATCTTTTTGGTAGTTTGTTGATGGAAGCATAATAAAAGGAGAATTCCGGTTGGATAGTAGCAGAATGGATTCCATGTTCATGTAAGCAAGTCTTGATAGTTGAGGCAACCGTCAAAAACTTTTCTGGCGATATGCTCAAGTCAACATGAAGAGATGCAATCAAAAGCCTTTCAGTCAAGTTCCAGATGTGGAAATCATGGACAGACAACACACCTTCCACGTTTAGAATGTCCTCTTTGACATCATCAAAGTCAATGGATTGTGGAGTACCTTGTAGAAGTATTCTGGATGATGATTTACATAACGGTAACGCACTGGAAAATATAATTGCTGTAATGATCAACGAAATACAGGGATCGGAATAGAATCTCCAAGAATAATCAGTTTTCCAAATGAAAAGAGCAGTTGCCATGACACCAACATTTCCTAAGGCATCGCCCATAACGTGTAAAAAGACACCTTGCATATTCAACGATTTCGTGTTACCTTTCGAGATGTCTTTATTAATAACGTGATTATGAGATTTATGAATCAAAGCAAAATCGGCATTGTCACTGAAGCTGTACCTTAACCTATTAACAACAACAGAGGGTAAAACATTTTCAACGTCAGAGTCATCAATTTCCGGATCATTCAAGTAAGAAGTGTGGTTTCCATTGTGGGAATGTTCATGTGTAGCATGTGAGTGAGAGTGTTCTTCGGAATGACCATGTGAATGACCATGCTCATGTTCATGCTCCTCTTCGATAGTTTCTTCTTCATCGTCCATAAATCCACCATGGGAATGGCCTCCACCTCCTCCATGTGAGTGACCATGATCATGGAATAAAAATAGTCCCACAATGTTGGAGATCAAACCGCAAGTACCCACAATCAAAATTAACTGAGGGCTGGTTATCTCTTGAGGAGAAACAAATCTTTGAATTGCTTCTATAAAGATGGTGAAACATAAAGCAAGTAAGAAGACAGCGTTAATTAAAGCTCCCAAAATTTCGGCTCTTTGCCAACCGTATGTATAAGCAGAATCTGCTTGTTTTGTTTTGGCAACGTTGACGGCCCAAAGAGCAACCAATAATGAAATGATATCGTTTAACATATGGAAGGAGTCGGCAATCAATGCCAATGAATTAACCGTGTAACCAATAATGATCTCCAAGAAGAAGAAGATGGAATCAATCCCCAACAAGGTCAATATTTTGATTTCTTTTTTCGTTATCTTCATGCCTGGTAGTGATCTATACGAAACAAAGGTTGGACCAAATGAGTTAGTTCTATGACTGAAGAGCTTTTTATAGGTGTATATTCACTCTTTAAGATGAACTCTGGAGAAAGAAAAAGAAAATTGTCGTCAACGAATGTCTTTTATTGAGAGATTTGTTTATTAAAATTGAGTCGGAATATCTGCTTCAATTACCTAATTAAAAATAAAACTCTAATGAGAAGGATTTGCAAGTCTAGCGAACTAAATTTTGACTAGATTTCTTTACAACAGGTAACCGTATATGATATACAATATACGCAACAGTACAAATTCGTTATACACCGGTCGTTAAGAAAAGAAAAGAAAAGAGAAACAGTGAACAACAGTTGTCTATTTTAAATCCGACAATTGAAGCTTGTTTCCTCAAATTTTTGTTTTCTCAATTTTTGTTTAGTCTCTTTCTCCCCGTCGCTCACTGGCACTTTAGCCTCTTCTCGTGAAGCTCCCCACGGCGCGTCCGCCGCCACCACTACCACCACTGCCACCACCGCCGTGGCTTCTGGTGACGCACACTTCTCTGCCCGCCCGCCTGCCTGCCAGCCAGCCTGGTAGATGAAAAGACTGTGCTGGTTATTAAGTTGGTCTAATATATTATATGTTAACCATCAACTATACTATAACAATTACGGTGGCGCACCTCTCGTGGTATAATCTCGCTGCTTCCTTCCACTTCCATCTACCTAACTTAATTAATTGTTTCGATTTATCCTGTTGGAACTTGCAATTGCGTCATACTTCGCGTGCGGCCTGCTCGTTATTAGTATGGGCCAGTTTATTCAAGGCATCGATCGAGTAGTTGCACTCGGCAGCGTTCCAAGCTGGTGTAGTGAGTGAGCAAAGCTTGACTTCGATCAACAGTAGTTGTAAAGTGCTTCGACACTGATCTCCAACATGGGACTATTTGTCAATGATTGAATTCTGGAGTTGATTAAACATTTAGAAATTTTCATCGATCAATTAATCTTTGAGCAGTACGAGTTTAAAAATCTAGATGGCCACCTCGATGCTTCATCTACAAAATTAACGTGTTTAAGGCAGGTCCAAAACTCCAGCGTGCTGTTTAACAGGTTGGATCTTTTATCAATCAAGGTTGAGCTATCCCCAAATATAATTTATCAAGTAAGCACTACGGTTCAATTTGTTTATCAATTCAAAACTGTCTGACGCCCAGCTTGATAATTTGCTCATATTCTTTATTGTAACTGCGGCAAAACTCGATAAATTGCTCGTTTTCAGAGTGTTCCCCTAGATCTTAACACGATCCATGCATCATCGTACTTATTGTATGTATATATCGAGATCTATATAGATCGATATATAATATAGTTTTGGTGCAAGATCAGATCTCGCTTATCATAATAGCATAATGCAGGGTTGAGTGCGTTCGTACTCCTGGATAACGGGCCGTTAGGAGAGCATATATCCGATCTCTGGTTCTTGGCTGCATTTTTCCTCTGGGTATATAGTCGTAGAGAACAGCTGATGCTTTTTCTTTAAAGCATTGATGCATTGGGTACCGTCATTATACTCAAGAGATTACTCAACTCGTGAATGTTCACAAAAAATAATAAAAATAATATTTTATTTAGACATTGAAAAAGACAAATATATTTAAACAGACAGATAGTTAAATAGCTTTTTAGAAACGGTTACCCAACTATTTATAATAAAAAACAGCGGCAAGAAAAGAAAAGGAAAAGGCACCGTACGACTGTAATCATAAGAAAAGGTATCAAATTAAACTAACATCCATAACAATCCAGATAAAATAGCTGCAAAGCTACCAGTTGAAGCTAAATTGACAGCACCTGCAGTGGAAACGTTGGTTGGTTCAGATGCAGAACTTGTGGTATCATTGCTAGATTTAGAACCTGGAGTATATTCCAAGTTGGCACAAGCGATTCTGGATGTGTTATGGAAGTGGAAGACAATCGATAAGTTACCAATGAAAGATTCACTGCTTTCATCCAAAGATAAGTATGGGTCGACGTAACTTGTAGTGAACGAAGTGGTGTTAAAAGTACCCCATTTACCGGACAAGTCACCCAATTCACAGAATGCAGGGCCTTCTTCCAAGTTACATGGTGTAGCAGCTTTGAATGGATTGAAGTGGCCTAATGTGCCACTACAGTTTCCAGAACTTGGAACTTGCTTTTCATGAATGTGGTACAAGAATGGGTATCCTGAAGTTGGTAATCCTGAAATGTCAACGGAAACTTCAATGCTACCATTGGAAACGGCAGCAAAGGAAACTGTACCTTCAACTGAAGAAGAGCCACCTTGAGGAAACTTTGCAACAGCGGAAGCACCAACTGAAGAGTCAGTTTGAGTTGGGGCACCTTCGGCAAAGGCAACCGTAGCAGCCAATAAAGTTGAAGTGATAAGAGATTTGATGGAAACCATTATTGTATTCAGTTTGATTTTTAAATTGAACGAACGATAAATATAAAAAGAAATACAGTTGAGTTGATAAACCGCATTAAAAGTAGAAAAATAACACGAAAACGGGGAGTGGGAGGGGAGTTACACAGTATTTATAGATTACCCTAGCTTGAACTCCCAAGGCGAGCAGTGAGTATTTGGATTATGGAACAATGAAAATCCAAATATGTGGCGAAGAACTATACTATAATTATTACATTGGATGGGCGCCGTTCAATTCTGCAGCTTTGTTTTTTGCACATAAAAGTTGCCTTCAATCTTTCATCGAAAATATATATGTAGGTCTCAACAGCATGTGTGTACGGATGGAGTTGGTACGTCTTTGGTATGGGTTTAAACCCTACGTGCGGTTGTAATAGTCTCGGTTTAACATTACGCTAATAAGCCTTAGTTTATTATGTGCTGTGTAGAGATCACAAATAAATGGAAGAGGGGAAAAATCACCTGAATTCAGGTGGTGTTGTTAATGCAAATGTGAAGAACAGGTACCCAGGATTCGCGCAGAGCAAGCAATTGATTGTAAACAGCAATCTCTATTGTTTCCCCAAGGCGGGAAACTTTAAAAAAACTTTAAAAATACCACTCCAAATTTCCCGATTCTGAGTCAAAAGGCTGGCTGTCTTGGGTATTTCACGAACGTGCTCCGGCCCGGCAGGGGCGGAACTTGGCTATTAACTAATTTTACTTAATTACTAGTGGCTGCTTAGTGCTGATCTCGATTACAGTCTGGCTATAGTTGATGTTCAAAAAAGTGCAATGAAATTAACCGTGTGTATAATAGCTTTAGGTAATCAATTCTTAAATAATCATGGAAACTTGAAACTGGCTAATACAATATGTAATAATTGTGGACAGTAGACACTGAATGGTCAAATGTAGTAATTTATGGGCACTGTTTAGGCAAGCATAATTTTGAGTTTATTGGCTCGGGACATTCTCTCTCTCTCTTTTTTTGACAAGTCACTGATTTTTATTTTTTCCTTGTGGATCTATAAGAAGATCTTTTTATCTAGACAATCAATAAAATTTTCAATGCACATATATTGTAGCCAATGGCATCAATTGCACAGTAAATCCGGGTTGCTCCTTCTCGAGAACAATAAAAAGATTAAAGACTATTAAATTACATTGTACTTCTTATGTCAGCATTCTCTGTACCTATTTTATTGGCAGGGGCAAAAGTGTGAACTTCTGGGCTCGATCGTAGATTTCAGGCAATTCGATGCAAACTTTTTTCTTTTTATCAATGCATATCCTGATACAAGTTTAATTACGGTTACATTTCATATCTATGTCGACGTAGGTTTAATCACTCATGCATGCAAATACCTCTGATTACTGAAGTTGGCTCAACTTCCTGGCTACATAGGGTATAATAGACCAAGTAGGCGGTCAGCCTTCACCACAGCACACCACCTCGCAAAAAGCCGAGTAAGATACTAGACAGTGCCCCGAGATGGATATTCAATGAATCACGATGATGTAATGATATGGGAAGGTTACTATGCGCCTGTCTACCATCAATTTTAAGGAAGGAATAATTAGCTTCTCGAATACTTGGTAGTCTAGACTGTGTGATTGCTGGATATAATCTGGGAGAGCATGAAAAAAATTCAGTGGTGAAGGTTGCTGTACCATGTGGCGCATATTAAATATATATGTATTAGTTTTGTGGCTGAGCTCCGAGTATAGTGGAGTTGTGACTGTGCTAGTTATATGATAACACAACATAAACGGTGCATAAGAATATAGCTACTAGATATCACAAAGCAACCTGATTCCTAATATAATTAACATTCATCTTTTAATGGTAAACATAAAATTCATATCGATGAACCCGCAGTTGGAGTCTGGAGGAAAAATGAAAAAGAGGACCGACAAAGCTGCTTAGTCCAGTTCCCCAGTTCCTGCTTCTGCGTTCGCCCGGCACGCGTTCAGCCGTCCCTTATTTCTACCGATCCCTTTTTTCTTCCTTCAATTGGCTAGATCCAATGTATAGCTAGCTAGTATATATAAACTGGCATATATATAATCTCGTGCGGTGGAATCAGAAGAACGAAAAACCTTTTTCCTCTCTTTCTCTCACAAAATGGGGGCTAAAACCTGAAAACCGTTGGATGTCTCGTATAGAGAGACACTCTGTAAAGAGTCTAGCTTACAGCAGAATAGTCAGAGCTGAGGTTGCAAACGAGTGGAGTGGCTCAGCTAGGAAGTGAGACTTGCACTGTTGCCCAGTCCCTTCTCATCGCCCAGGGCGAGCGGTCGACCGTCCTCTTCGTGAACCGGCTACAGCGAGTTCTAAGGAGAAGTATCCAGCTAGCTGCATTTATAATTGGTGACTAGAAACAGCAATGTAAAAGACTCAACGTATATTTACAGTGAATTATGTAAATTTACAGGTAGAGTATTAAAAAATGGGAGCCTTAATTCTATTAAGAATTAAAGGGTTTTTGTAATGTTAGACCTATTCGGGATAGTTATATCCTTATATGTGTCGTCGACATTCTCTCAACGTAGTACTAGCACTGCCACAGCCACAGCCTCACACTGCACACTGGGTTCCCGGAGGTGTATAATGCTGAGCCACAACTGTGTAGAGCTACCCAAGTTTGCGTACGCCACACCATGTACCATCCTTCACTACTGGTTATCCACCATGTATCCTTGCTTCTCTCCCATAGTCTGCACATTCAGTATTCACACATTCTGGATAGTGACCAACTACCCAGTATCTCTGGCTCCTGCAGATATGAACTATTATCATTCGGTAATCCTTCTTAGAAGGATAAATTCTCTATATATTCTATAAATTTATGCGGACTGTAGTTAGCTATGGTTCTTGTTGGGTAGGTGTGGCATTTAAGTAATCATAACATATGATTACATCATTAAGATTTAATAAATCATTACAATAGCATTCATGTCTCTTGAAAATGTTTTTCTTATAATAATAATAATAATTTATTCATATTCCGGGAGTTGGTATCCCATTTATCAGATGGTGTGTATGTGGGCTAGTATAAATGTGTTATTTGTTTGTTTAATCTTTGTTTCTTGATATCTTATCCCATTTATCAGGAAAAGTATCTCGAGTATTGAATTACATACGTTGTTGTTAAGATAAGATAAGATAATAATAATAATTATATTCTCGACGAGGAAAAATCCTGACCCATTTAAGAGAGCTATCGTCT
>JAJMBU010000047.1:0-106445 GCA_030565405.1 Ogataea paraovalis | reverse complement strand
ATAGACTTAAAGGCAGGGGTGCCTTCCCTGATAAATGGGATAAAAACGCCGAGAATACAGATATAACAAACAAACACACAAACCTGGTCGATTTGGCCTAGTGGTTTTTTATCGTCGATTGGAGAAATTCCAGATGATAGATATCTGGTTAACTGTTCGTCTAGGGCGACCTTCCTGAAACTAATGAGATAGAAAAAGTATCCGACAAAGAAAAACAGCAAATTATTCTCCTAAGCCGGTAAAGGGATATATAGATGATGATCTGAAAAATGTAACTAACAAAGAGTAAGTAGTTTACATAGACTGAAGCTGGGGTGACTTCTCTGATGAACGGGATACCAACACCGAGAATAAAGATATATTATTATTATTATTAAGATGACAGATACCTTGTCAACTGTCCACTTAGGGTGGTGGCCTTGGTAAATTTAGTGTGTGCCAGAAAAATTCATCAAAACCAGAAAAAGATACCACAAAAGGTATTCTTCATTGGGGGCCGGGCGGCGCCTCTCTGCTGTCAGGGGTTAGATAGTTAGATAAGGTTATGTAACGTACCTAGTTCACTGGTTGGTCTACTGCTCTAATAAATGGGCGTAAAGACGAGAATATTAGATTGATTATCATTATTATTATTAAATGTACACGAAAGTATTCTCCATAGCCAGTCAAGAGAGAAAATACATATGTAGAAATATATAATGTATAGATTTTAAGGCAGGGGTGCCTTCCCTGATATTAATATGAGATAAAAACGCCGGGAATATAGATCAAACAAAAAAACAATCACCAGGTTACCCACACTGGGAATATAGATTCACTAGTATAACTGATAAATAGGGTAGCAAAACCTAAAATATATATCAATTATATTATCATCAAAATTAAATAAATAAAAAAATGACTAGAGTCACTCTGCTAATATGATACATAGCTTTGCAAAAAAAAGACAATTTCGAATCCAGGTCAAGCACAGCTAATTCGCTTCAATTAAAGTGAACGCAATCTATGGTTTCGAAAATCAAATTAGTTGTAAAATATATTTATTCCCCCAAGTACATAAAAAAATACATCATTAAAACATAAAAATGCCAATAATCATAGCTGGTCCCATAATACCTTCGTATGACTGTCGATCGTTACAATATCCTCTTTAATACGATTTAAATCTTCCACTATCAACTCGTTTGTTTTGCTCGCATCATTAAAGAATTTGCTGTTGTTAATGTCCAAAGTCACGTTACTGTTAATCCCTGTGCTCAGGGGGGTTGTCGTTCCCCGTTGCTGTGAGCTACTGTTTCTCTGAGAATATTCTGGCTTCTTCGGTTTATTATCAGGATCACCACCGTCTTCAAATGAGTTCCAAACCTGATAAAGTTCATCAAATGAGTGCTCGTTAACTTTCACCAGATCTACCAGCAAATTCATTTGTGATTTTTTTAAGAGGTTTAAATTCTTCGTGTATTTTTCGTCAAAAAATTTCAAATTTCTGATAGATTCAACATCTTTTAAAACGTTCAAACTTTCATATAGCTTATCTTGATAATCAACCAGTTGAGATGTAGATGGGATCTTATCTGCTGTCTTTGGTTCTTCAATGAATACATTGTCATCATTCTCTTCCTCTACTCCTTCATCTTCATAAGTTATTGATCGAGAAGGAGTTAGATTCAAATTGAACGATGATGTTTGTGTAGGCGTCAGGTTGTTGGATCTTGTGGGTAAAAAATCTAAGCTTGTAGTGTTTGTCTCCCTCACTGATGGGTCCCTAGACGTATCCCCAGCATAATTGTTGTATGAGCTACTAAAACTGTTAGTGAGCAGATTGGAGTTTCTTGACAAATAATGATCATCAAAAGGCTCTATACTTTCTTGTTCATCAGTATCACCTTCCCCTTTTCCTTTTCTGTCTTCAACCAAATAGTCAGAATCTCCAGAAGACAGAGAGTTTTCGTTTTGTAGCGCATTTAAATCGGCCTCTGGGTCACTATCTGACAGGTTGCTAGCATTACTAGGAGCTTCCGAATGGCGATTCTGTAACGTGAGTCCTGGAAAGGCTGTTCGAGAGCTCGTACTATCCATTCTGTCGGTAGGCGTAACCTTTCTCGTAATGACGTCCGAGCCATTCGTTTTCGTTCTCTCCAAGGCAGAAAGATTGGAACCGTTTCTTCTGGAAAAATGAACCGGTAGAGACATAACTAATAAGTGCCAATTCGTTTCAAAAATGCAAAGTCAGAGAACAAGCAAAACCAAAAGAGAGAATCCGCTGAGAATAATAAGCCTTTGGTTTTAATCGCTTCTTCAGGTGTAATTCACGATGCGCGCTGCCAAAAAAGATCGAGGCAGACTGCAAGGTTCAATTCACAGCCTTTCAATCTACCTGAAGTCGTTGCCCAGCTTGGATCAGAGCTACAAGAGCTTTCAAGAAGAAAGCGTTAATTAATTATATGGTCACGTTGAGATTGGCGACTTGTTCATAACTTTCAGATGTCTTCAAATGATATGGGAGGAAGCGGAAGCGATGATATAGAGCAACCGTTCGAATCCAATATTTCGTCGACTTCAACTTCAACGGCCTCGTCTATAGACCTCTCTGATAGCACAAACATTGAAATCCGAATAAGCAACGAACATGAAATAATACTCGAAAATCATAAGCATAAATTACCTTTGCTCGATCCTTCTGCACCAAGCTTGAAATCACAACTTGCCACGAATACCGATATCCTTTCAAATAATAGTCTGCCCAGAACCCGCCCAGGTTATAGTGCAAGACATTACTCTTCAGATGATCTAAAACCCAAACTGACGTATCAAAAAAGGAACAATATAACTAGTAATCAGAAGAAGCAACCATGGAAGAAATTGCTATGGTTCAAACAAGATTACGCTGATAATTATACTGATGCCTCTTTCTTATCACAGTTGAAGAGAAATTCAACTGTTGTGAATTATTCATATTGGAAAGTGGTTAACGACTTTATGCTTATTGTTCTTCATCTATCGATTATAATGTGTGTTATTTTAGTATTTTATGGGATATATAAACTCGATTGGAATCCAATCAAACCAACCTTAATAAGCACTTCATTGACGATCACGGGTTTCATTGTCTATGTGATCACTTTGAAGATCAGGAGAAACAGAGAATTGATCAATTTACAAAGATGTAAGATTGAACAACTATCCATGCCTTCATCAAGAACGCCAAGATTCAACCTCTCACCCCGACCAACTTCAAGATCGACATCTCCTTTTCAATCACTATTGAGTACCAATCACAATCCTATGAATACGATTAGTGGGAATAATGCCAACAATAACAACAACAATTCCGAATCATCTTCATCTGCGGTTGATTTGGAAAAATTCCTTACTGAACCAAATTCGCCTAGCTTGATCAATACTTTGAAATCGTCCATTTTGATCCTTTTAACTTTGCTCACTTTTTCACCTGTCCTCAAATCGTTAACCAACTCGACAGCATCCGATTCTATCTGGGCGTTGAGTGCATGGCTCTGCATTTTGAATGTACTCTTTAACGACTACTCCATTGAATTCAGAATACCAAACCGACAACGGCAATTGACGAGTGCAGTTGCTGCTGCTGCGGCAGGTGATGTAGACGCATACAGCTTGGAAATGCAAAATTCGAACTCCAACCTGTCGAAGAATATATCTTTATCCAACGCCATCGTGTTGGCATCGAGATTGAACTCAAACTTAAGTGCATTTTGCTTCATTGTATTTAGCATAGAAGTGTCTGGATTGTTCCCAATCTTCAACAACTTCACCAGACGTTGCCAATTCACCAATTTCCATTGGTTTCAAGTGTTTGGTATCGTGCTGGGCGTCGATTTCACGATATATAAAATATTTGGCGTTGGATGGTTTTTGATTTGGGTCTCTATCCATTTTTTGATTGCCGTCGTTGGACCATGGTACTTTATCGCGTTGCAAAAGTACAAGGACGAGCTACAGGGACCCTGGGACCCCGCCAAACCTATTGTCAAAGGCAGCTTATAAATGGAATCGGGGTTTCATTTGTATACATTTTTCATACAACTTTTTACCATTTGCTAATAAACTAAGGGAAAAATAAACACGAAAAACATTCGATTTAATAATATACACCTATTAAAAACAAACATAGACAAACTAAAAAGATAGTTATATAAGAACGTTAGCCTGAAAAAACACCGGCAGCCAAACACAAGTTTCTTCTAGTGAAGTGAACCTTGTAAACAGGCGTCTTCTTCGTGAAATACACGGCCATGTGGTCTTGAGTAGCCCAGAATTCTTTCTTTCTTTTAGGATCTTCAGGCTTCTTTTGGTCTAGTTGACTCTGCTGCTGCGTTTGCTGATGGTTTTGGGTTTGTGATTGATCACCATTGACACCAGCTTCACCATTCTTGGCAGCCATCACAGATTCTAGCGTGAACTTTTCTGGTTGTGGATTGTTATTGTCCATAGTACCTCTCTTGATGTCCCAGACTCTGACCGAGTTATCTGATCCTCCACTAACAAGAACCGATCCGTCTCGACTAAATGCTAATGAGTAAATCGAACATCTACCATGGCCTCTCATAGACTTCAATTTTCTACCGGAAGCAATATCAAACACATTTATAATCGAGTCCTCACCTGCAGTAGCGACCCATCTACCATCTGGAGAGACAGCCATCGCATTGATAGCCATATTATGTCCAATAAAAACCCTAACAGACTCTCCTCTTGCAATATCCCACATTCTAACAGTCTTATCGCTAGAACCTGTAAATAAATAAGTAGAATTTGGATGGAATTCAACAACCTCGACATCATTCAAATGTCCTGCAAAGATTCTTAATGGATAAATGTGATCGCATGACCATAATCTTGCAGTCTGATCGTGAGATGCAGTGGCAAAATAGTGGCCCAAAGGAGAAAACTTCACATCCCAAACAGGGGCATTGTGGCCTTTATATGAAACTAAGGATGTGTAAGTGTCCGTGGACCACAATCTGACAGTCTTGTCTTCAGACGAAGATAACAAGTAATGATTATCAGGACTGAAATCCAAACCGTAAACGGCACCACTGTGACCAACCAATCTTCTGCAACCATTGATTGCAACTCCATCAATAGTTTGATTGTACTCATCATTTTTCAAGACCGATCTTAGTGGAGATCCGTCAATACTCCAAAGCTTGATAAATGAATCTTGGAAACCGCCAGCCACAATTGTTGAATCATCATTGAATTCAATACAAGTTAGATCGTTATTGGTGTTATGAAACGTATACATACACGTGCTTGGCAAGGAAGCTTGAACCACATTCAATTTAATTTTTGCCCTAGAATCTTGAATTTTCAATATTTCTCTCTTTAGATCATAAGCGGTTTTTTGAGGAAGTGGAAGTGTATCTCTACTTGGAGTATCTTCAGCATTAGTATCCACTTTGAAATTTTCTGTATACTCCTCCACCAAAGTTTTGTCAAATTTTTTATCTTTTTGCAATTCATCTCTTTGCTTTAGTTCAGCTTCAAGCTCCTTTGAAAATTCGGGATCATTAGGGAATTTTCCAAGTTTGACAGCTTTACCGTTAAAGCCATGATCCGGAACAGTTGCTCCTTTTTTGTCCTTCTTCTTATCATCCTTAGCGTTTTCTTCCTCATCATTAATTAGCTGATAAATTGCTGGTATACCTTCCATATTTTCTATACTTCCACTATTATCATCAGAATTTGAAGTGACTTCAACCTGAGTCACTATTTGCATATTATTATTAATTATTCTAACTATAATCCCACCACCAATTGCTTCATTTTCATTTAAGAAACTTAGGATCAAATTCATTGACGTATTCGACACTATGATCCTGAATTTGTTCATCTTAAATATTTTTGCAACACCATTTTCTTCAAGATGATCTGGTAGTGAGATACCAGCAAGAGACCTGATTTCATACCCATGTGAGATTATGTGGTCATTGTTGAACTTTTCATAAAAGACCCTTGCTTCTTCCACTTCTCCCCTTTGGATTAGGGTAAGATAACAATGAACGAATATTGGGTATAAAAATTTGTCCAATTCGTATCTATACATCTCCAAAGAGTTCTCACACCATGATCTATACATCAAGTATGCCCTGCCAAAAACATTTGGGTCTTCATCGAACTGACTTGACCTAGCAATGTTCTGTTGTTGAATATACTGTTGTTGTTGAAATTGAATATTCGACCTGTTAGAAGTCAAAATAGAGGGCTTTTCAAATGTTGAGTTAGATGTATTCAATGGGATGGTTGGCTGTCCCGGTATCTTGGTACTTTCCATTCTTAAAGTTGCCTCAGTTTGGTGATAGCCCTTTTTATTCAAATATTCCAACACAATTCTATTTAGCTCTGCCTGGGAAAACTGTTGATGAGGTTGACTTTGCACCTGCCCTTGGCCCTGAGCTTGAGCATTTTGGGGTTGTGAAGTCTTTTGCTGTTGTTCTTGTGCTTGTGTTTGGGGTTGCCCGGGGATGTTTTGTCGTATTTGTGCATTTTGAGACGTCTGCTGGGCAGATGAAGCGGTTTGCGGTTGAGACTGAGGTTGAGGTTGAGGTTGAGGTTGGGGTGTTCCGGACTTCGAAGGAACCTTAGGCTCGTTCTCCTTCTTAATTGACGCGGTCATTTTATAATTATGTTAACACAAACAAAATATCTTATTCCGAAGCTATTGTATTACAAACTGTAGTGCCCCAGAGTTGTAGGAGGTCTCTTCGATTGATACGTTACTACCCTTGTTTTCCAGGCGCTTGATGCTCGAGTCGAGTCGAGTCGAGTCGGGGGCAGACACGCCTTAGCCACGCTAGTTGCCCGTCAGTTTGTATGGCAGCGTCGATTTTACTCTGAAGAGCGTGGCCGGATCAATTGCAGAAAGCATGTTCCCAATTAGGACAACCCCGCGGCTAGCAAAGTTTATTGTGGCGAGTGAGGGGGGGTCGCCAGGCCGCGGGAAACAAGCTGTGGCGAAGCAGGTTTATATATATATATATGTGATATGCTTACAAGACAGAAGACAGACCTGGATTATATCACATATAACTTTCTCTTTTTTTTCCTTTGTAAATTGTTCTTCTCAAGACTTCTTTTTGATTCATGCATGCTTTCAAAGCAGCACGTCACTCATCCAATTTATTATCATTTGAGAAAAGTCCAAAAAACGCTTGCATATGACTACTGAGGCAGCGGAAAGCACAGATTCATCTAGTAATAAGAGAACCAGAAGTAGGAAAGGATGCCACTCTTGCAAAAAGGCAAAGATCAAATGCGACGAAACTAAACCATCTTGCACCAATTGTATTAAAAATAACAGGGAATGTGACTATTCGTTGAAGTTAACTTGGGGTGGTAGACCTTACAAGAAGCCGAAAGTTGAAAAACTCAACCCAGTGGCTAACTTATCTAGACAACAGTTAAATAGTGTTCCAATGAAAATGATTAACAGTTTCACAATGGATTCGAACAGCTCTACTAATTCTACAGTATCTACTTCTCGATTTGTGTCTTCACCGATGACTTTTACTGACGATAAAAATACGATGGGTTCTGGAAGTTCCAACCTCAACCCAACGTCCAGAACGAAAATATCAAAGCTACAAAACGGAATGGTAACTCCTCAAGTTAAGTTAGAGGATGACATTTCAAGCAAGATGATGTCTATAGATGACACAGTGATTTTAAATAATAGTGGGGGTACGGACATGGAGACTGAAGGGGTGAGGAATAATTATGGCCAGCCAAATAACAGGGGTCCTTCGAATGGTTATCCGGTAACAAATAAGATTCATGGTAACTCACCTGTTCTGTCCCTGTTAGATATGGGGTCACCAAATAACATTTTAAATTTTCCACTTCCACCCATGGAACCGACTCACTCACCAAAGTTTTCTTTGAACAGAGCTACTGATGATTACGAATCATTAGAAGAGTCATACACTCCACAATTCTTCCCAAATTCGAGAAGCCCTTTGAATCACACTACAGATCACATCGTGGAAAATAACTTCCAATCAGTGTCTGGAGCAATAGAGACATTGATAACCGACCAAGTTTTACAAGAGAAACCTTCTGCGTTTTTGGAAGAGATAGACAACTATTCGGCAGATTTTAGAGTAGCCCATTTGAGATCCAATAGTAATAATACAAATACTCGCAGCAATAAACATTTGCTCGGTCCAGATATTCTAGCAGATGCTGATACATCGAATTCATTTATGGATGGACTTGTCGACGAATACTCTGATGATATAGCTAAACTCGAAGCCCTAAAACCACATACATCAAATGCTCTTACTTCGGTACCATACATATACAAAAAGAAACAACAAATCCCAAGACTTGTCATAGAAGAGCTTGAAGGGGACTCGGATATTGAAGAAGATACACAAACAAATCCATTGACTATGAGTTTTCACGATCATTTCAAATTCGATGACCATTACATATCTAGATCTTACTCGACTCCATCATCGACGAACTCTGCGGAGACGATCGAGCCTATACCAAGAAGTCTTCAGCTACTTCCGGACATGTTGCTGAATGTCCCTGATTACTATGATTCATTTAGATTTTATCTAGATACAACTTCCTCGCTGCTTATCCCTATGGATGAGAGCATTTACCGCCATAATCCATTCAAGGTTGTCTTGCCGCAAATTGCGATTACCAACGATGGTTTGTTATCTGTAGTTGTTGCGTTTGGTTTAATACATAAAAATCAACTATTAAACAAAGAGGAACCGACTGAAGTTGTGGATCAGTTATTGAGCAGATCTCTAAATGAGTTGCTAATATTGCTACAAAACAAAGACACTTCGACAAGTGATTTAACTCTATCGTTGGTTTTATTGTTAAGTTCGTTTATGGTTTTCACATCAAGGTCAAACAATTGGAAAGTTCATTTGAAAGGTGCTAAGCAAATCTTGCTAATGAGAGGTTACAACAAACCGTTCGAAAAATTCATGAAGGATTTAAAAGTGAAAGGAGTGACGTACTCTTTGAACGATGAAATCAAAAAGTCCAAGTTAGTTTATTTTCTAATCAGATGGTTTGCATACCTTGATGTCCTAGCGAACTTATCATCACCGTTAGAGCCAACCGATTCTGAAATAGCACAATTCATCGAACAAAAGTACAAATCAATTCCAAACAGTGGTGACAAATCTAAAGATACTCCAGAACCTGAATCGAAGGGGAGGAACACAGCCAATAACCCTCGTCAAAAGAGTCATGATGGCAAGCTAGATTTTAATTTCGATCTGAGCGAGAACTTGCAGATGGATTACGAAATTGACAAGTCTGATGCCAGCTTGCAAGCTTACAGCATATTAGATGATGAATCAATGGCAAATGTTGATTACTTCATGGGATTCGATCTTCGGTTCCTGCCGTTGTATACCCAGACGATCAAATTGATAAGAAAAACTAACATCCTGTTGAAGTTTTCCAAAAATGATGAATACAAAGTCAGCACGTCAGTCATTGAACAAGCACTGAGGATTGAAAAACAGTTCAGAAAATTGGACTCGTCCCATCTGTTCAATACGGCAAACACACTCTTCCCATCATCGTTGGAAAGGAATACAGACACGAAGCAGTATCATTCTGTCATTGCGACAAACAAAGTCTTTCTGCTCATGGGGGTGATGCAACTATATAGACGTGTCTTGAGAATTCCAAAGACGAGTACTCTAATCCAAGACATGATTAAAGAGCTCAAGGATTTGATCGTCTCCTATATCCCAATCAGATCGCCCAACGAAGTTTGTATGATCTTGCCTATATTTAGTGCGGGTTGTGATTCCCAAAACATGGAGGACAGAGAATGGTTCCGCGAGAAACTCAAGTCGTTTACTAAGAAGGGATCACCAAGCAGTGCCATCGCTCTAGACGTCATTCAAAAGTGTTGGGATACCGGGGAAGATTGGTTCACCGTGCTGTATAAGGAAAACATGGAAGTTGTTTTTTTATAGGTTCTACAAATGAGCACTCGTTAAATTTAATTCAATTTAATTCAATTCAATTGTGTTTTATAAAAACTATATAATAATTTATCGCAGGTATAACTAATTTATCTCTTTATCTTTCGCAATATACTGAAAAGTTTCAGGTGCCTTACTCAAAATCAGTTTCACCGTCATCTTCGTTGATGTACATGATCTTGTTTTGTGACCTCTGCTTCATCTTCATCAATATGCTTAACCTTTTGTTCAAATTAGAACTCTTTTTCAAATTGCTTTCAACTTCAATCAATTCGTTATGTCTCTGGAATCTCTTTTCAGGATCAAACTTGGTGAACAACGTGGTTGCAGCCCCAGCATCAGCAACAACAACTTGAGTATCATGGCCGAAGGCATCGTTATGCTCTTCAGATGATTCTTGATTATGCAGTTCTGGCATATGATGAGAGGTAACAATACTTGAAGTACGAACATCACCACTATCACTGGCAGATTCATAATCTGCTTCCTGTTCACTCTTTTTGAAGAATTTCAAGATATGAGTATGGAACTTCCACAATGAGGTACGGTGACAAACAGACAACACCGTGATACCAAAATCTTCAGTGGCAATTCTGTAACACTCCTGCTCCAAGTCGGGCGAGATTGATGACGTACATTCATCCAAAACCGCAAACTTCGGTTTGTGGTAGTATAATCTAACCAATGCCAATCTTTGCTGTTCTCCAATGGACAATAAATCAGGCCATTTCTTAATGATATCCAACGGCGATTCACAAATGCGGTTATCTTTGCTACCAAATTCGAATCCAACACTAGTCAACGAGACCATACTAGTGGAGTTACTGCCGTTTTGTTGTTTCAAAGAACTATCATCGTCATCTTCATCATCTTCATCTCCTGCAGTCGCCAATTCAATCAAGTGATCCAATTTGACAAGTCTTAATAATTCTATTAAGTACAGATCGTCCTTAACAATATTACCCGTGGCCCGTGCTGCATTCAAATTTGATTCATACTCTTCAACAGAGTCTGGGTATATAATCTGCTCTCTCAACGAACCGTAAGTAAAATAACTTCTTTGAGGTAAATAAAATAGATCTTTTCTACTTTCTGGAATAACCAAATGTCCTGGACTCTGAACTTCCCACAAGCCACCAAGAACTCTAAATAATGATGATTTACCACAGCCATTTGGACCAATGATTAGTAAGTTATCACCAGGTTTTATTGTGAAGCTTAAATTTGCAACTAACAATGTACCATTAGGAGTTAATAATGGAACATTTTGGAAGCTGACTTCATCGTTATAGGACACATTAGGCCCTTTAATCAATGGGTCAAAATTGATGCTGGATTCAATGGAAAAATTATCCTGGGTATTGCTGTTGATGTCGCTTAAAGTCTTTTCAAATTCCCATAGCTTATCACTGTAACCAAGTAGATTTTGAATGTTCTTTTTAGATTGGACTAGTTTTCCTAAAGATTCAGAAGCAGAAAGTAATAAACCCCTATTTGTGATAAAGTCTGCAGATATCTTAGAAGAGAGTTGATCACTCAATTTGAAGTTATTTGCGTACGCGGTGGTAAAAATAGGCAAGGAACATAGCATTAGACCAAAAGCACCTAATGAATACTTGAAAATGAAACTCACGGCGAAATCATAAACAGCCATTCTTCTCAATTCCATCCTTTTAAATCTTTCCAATTCAAAATAGTTCATATCTAAGAGATCCAGCTCTCTCCGATGACCCTTAGCTAAAGCAATTTCTTCATTGTTATTCACAATTCTAGAATGGTAGGCATGAAATTTGTTTTCAAGTTCATTATTTGTTGAAGAAATTTTTGAAAAATTAGGAGTGAAAATCTTCAAAATTAAAGTTGAAACGTTACTAATCATTCCTAAAAGCAATGCACCTTCAGCAAGATTTTCACTGGCTTTAGATAGCTGATTAGCGCCCAACAAAATATCTAATGCAGGCTTCAATAATTGTGAAGGTAATGCAGACAATGAATCAGAAAACTGTTCGACAACAGTTGTGACCCTCTGGTTAGGGTCATCTATAACAACATCAGAGGCTGTATCAGAATTCTCATTACGCTCTCTTGCTTGATT
The DNA here is from genome assembly GCA_030565405.1 of Ogataea paraovalis. Classification (NCBI taxonomy): domain Eukaryota; kingdom Fungi; phylum Ascomycota; class Pichiomycetes; order Pichiales; family Pichiaceae; genus Ogataea; species Ogataea paraovalis. The sequence continues at coordinate 94,343 of JAJMBU010000047.1, read as the reverse complement.
AATCATTTGATAAATAGTACTGTTTCCACTATCTGGTAAGTACTCATCCATGATCTTGTTTGTGAGGTTCAGTCTAATAGACCGAGATAAAAGTCTTTGAGTCTTTATTAGCAACGAATTTGTAATTGATGAAGGTATACCAATTAGTAACCAAATAACCAAATACTTTGAAAACTTCTTGAATCTTTTTGAAATTAATGACGAAACCAAATAACCATCCAATGCAGCGATCTTTAATGTGATTATGGCTCTCACCACCAAAAGAATAATCTGATAACAGAAATAAAAAAAGATTGGTTTTGCTTGCTCATCTCTGTAGTTTAACTGTTTGAGCAAAAGAACCAAAGAAGAATTTTTCAGTCTATTCACGAAGTTTGTAATCGGATTCCTTGTTTTTGGTAGCTCTCCATCTGTTTTTGCGGTTATCGACTTTCTTTTATGTGGATTTTTCTTCTTCTTTCCCTTGGAACTACCATTGAAAATCATGTAGATAATACAAACATAACTGATTCTCAAGATCGTTGTTCTCTTTTTGGAATACTGCCTCAAGACGTATTGGAAGCTCCGTAGTAGATATCTATTCTTTGCATTGTTACTAGGCGACTCCATTGCTGATGACTGGTTATGGCAAGATTTGTCTTTCACAGTTATTTACAAACAAATACATTCAAACAGATAAGGAGCAAAGAAAAAGCCTATATATGATATCAATAATACATACATAGATATATATATTGATGTATCTATGCCCCCGCTGTCTTCTCCACTAGTCATCGCCCCGGTCAGTGGGAGCATGTGAAACTTGGGCAGGCATCCGGGTCCGTCTCCCTCCTGCGCCGCCCCCCATGTGAAAATCTGAATGTGGGGTAAATGGGGCAAGCTCCGATCACGTGCAAATGATCACGCTGTTACATATTTGGAAACATTTTGACACACATGTGAATGAATACACGTGACGAAGGCGCTTACAACCATGAATTGTTTTAATCGATGCACACATGGAACGGGCTAATTATACAGAATTGCTTATTAGATAAACTATAGGAGATGATTATGTACATTTCAGAGCATAGTTGGCAGTTAAGAAGTACTTCACCAGTGGTTCTCTGATAAAAGAAGCAAATCATTGTGTATCACAGATGTCTAACACCAAACTAACCAACAAAAAAGCTCTTCTACATCTCATTAAAAACAAAAACAAAATCATACAGACGTAAAACAAATTAAAAACCGCCCAAAATCCGGCTCAAACAGATAGTGAACAACACATATTTTTTAGCCAAATAATACGGACTTTCTTTCCTTAATATCATTGTGAACCGCTGGTATATACGCCATTCTTCTAGCTGGGAGAACTCTAGCACCAGCCCAGTTGTATCTGAAACCTATCTCATGAGCCAAAATCTCACCAAACCCTAACATCACACCGTTGATGAAAGGTAAAACCAAATTAATACCACAGGATGAAATAAACGACCAAACTCCACCAGGTGTTATATCGTATTCTTCTTCGTCAGCTTCGCCTTCTCCGGTTTCACTGTATCCAGCAATGATCGACTCCTCTGTCTCTTCTTGTTCCCCTTCTCTGCCGGCTGTTGAGGGTAAATAATCAGCTGGAGTGACACCCGAATTTGGAGCTATATCATTCACCTCTTCTTTCGCTTCATGTCTGAACCTGTTGATATCTTCCTCTTCCTGAGACGTTATTATGTTGCTATCTTGATTGAGTTGTTCATGTGCAGTGGCAAGATTCTGCGTGACCTCTATTATATCTTCCAAATTCTCAGCGACAGAATCCATTACAGCTATGATGACAGGTGTGATCTTCAAGACACCCAGACGCCGGAACTAGAACGTACCTTTCTCCGGCCCCAATGTATGCAAGTTGTATACCTCCATTATATAACAGCACTCACTCAGTCGTCCCTCTACAGCGAGCGTCGTACTAACCGCCCGCCGCCCGCCGCCCGTGGGCGCCACAGCCACCGGCCCGACGCGCACACGTAAGCCATGATGCAATTTTTCAGCTGAATTATTCATGGGAACACCGCTGTTTTTAGTCATTGGCCCGAGAAGAGAGCGGGTACATCTCTTCTTGTACAATCCAACTTGTATAGTGTAGCTCTATTCGGCTCGCTGCGATATACTTCGAAATTTGCTTTCAAAAATACCTCCCAAGCATATTACGACCGGCTGAAAGATTTACTTAATCGAAAGAATAGAACTCAAGGAGATTCGATTATACTCACTGACTCTAAACGTTTCTGACTAATTACTCATCCTTGAAACGAAAAATTATTTATTCCTGTTGGCAAATCCGTCTTTCCAGATAACATTTGATCAATATAGAAAGTGAAATCACTTCCGCAATCATAAATAACTGTAGTATTTGATAGATGTCATTTGAGGACAATATACTGTTTCAAGATACGAGTGATAACCATCACATCGATGAAACTCCTGTCATGGAGGATGAAAATGAGGCTTCTGTCGTTGGAAGGGCTCTAACGGCAATAGTTGATATTGGATCAAATGGTATCAGATTTTCAATTTCTTCTAAAGCACCGCATCATGCTAGAATTATGCCTTGTGTTTTCAAAGATAGGTTGGGAATTTCGTTGTTTGATGCTCAGTTACCAGATTCCGCAAATACAAACGTCAAAAAACCTATCCCTGATGATGCTATCAGAGAAATCATTCAGGCTATGAGAAGATTCAAATGGATATGCGAAGATTTTGGAGTTCCTCCATATGGAGTCAAAGTCGTTGCTACGGAAGCAACGAGAGAGGCATCGAACTCTCAAGAATTTAGGGACATCATATTCCAAGCCACCGGATGGAAAGTGACGGTGCTAAGTAAAGAACAGGAAGGTCAAACTGGTGCATACGGTGTTGCATCGTCGTTCCACGATATATCGGGTTTATTTATGGATCTGGGTGGTGGTTCGACACAGATAAGTTGGATCAGTGCCAAAAACGGTGAGGTTAAGATCAGCGAACACCCTGTTTCGATGCCGTATGGTGCCGCTGCTTTGACACATAGACTAAAGTACGAGGATACTCTAGTGGTTTACGACGAGATCAAAAAGTCCTATGAGGTCGCCTTAGAAAAAATTAATTTACCTCAAGAATTGATAGAAGAAGCTGAAAGAAACGGCGGCTTCAGATTGTTCTGTTGTGGCGGTGGCTTGAGAGGCTTAGGACATTTAATCATAGGAAACGATCCATCTTATCCAATACAAACGATTATCAATGGTTACTCGACTACTTTTGATAGAGTTCAAAAGATGGCTGACTATCTACTTTTGAGAAGAGAGGTTCCAAAAATTGAATCTGCTGATAAGATCTTTCGTGTTTCTGCAAGAAGAGAACAGCAGTTACCTGCCGTTGGCTTTCTCATATCCGCCGCGTTTGAATCTTTGCCAAAGATTAAATCCATTCATTTCAGTGAAGGTGGTGTTCGTGAAGGTGTTCTGTACTCCATGATACCGAATGAAATCAAGATCGAAGATCCATTGCTAACTGCAACCAGACCTTACGCTCCATTATTGGCATACAAGTACGGTGAACTTTTAAGATCCGGTTTACCTGAATCCTTTGTTCCCGATGAAGTCATTTTGAGGGTGGTACCAGCATTATGTAACATTGCATTTGTCCACTGTTCATATCCTAAAGAATTACAACCGACTGCATCGTTGCACGTTGCCACGACAGGTATCATTGCAGGTTCTCATGGTCTATCCCATAAGATAAGGGCGTTGATCGGTATAGCGTGCTGTGAGAGATGGGGTGCCGATATACCACCTTCTGAAGAGTTGTACTACGCCAGCTTGGAAAAATTGGTGTTGGATGCAGATCCAGCGAATGGTGAAGCGTTGATGTACTGGACAAAATACTGTGGTAAGATGATGCATGTCATTTGTGGTATACACCCTGGTGGGAACATTAGAGCAGGCTCTTTGTTCTTTAAGGTTAAATCGGGCGATAGCAACAACAACAACAACAATACTGCTGGTACTGGTGCTAACAGTAACACAGCTTTGAACAATATCGTTACTGCAACTACCAACGGTGTCGCCGATTTGACGATTGGAGCCTCTACAGCTAATAATTCCGACGATGACAATACACAGGATGCTACAAGTACCAAAGTTAAAGGTGAAGTTTATGTTTTGCTACCTAGTGATGACATCAAGTACAGTTACAGTATAAGAAGTAGAATTGCTGGTTTACAGAAGAAGATCAAGAAGTTGAATAAGCGTTACAATTGCCCAGGTAAGGTCAAAGTCATTGTCAAACACGAGAAGGCTTAAAATTAGTAGGATAGTATTTTTGATAAAATTTTTGTTTGGGACATTTTGTTTTTGTTTTTGTATTTTCTTTTGACATTTCAACGAGCCTTTATATCTTTTTCCCGAATCTCTCAACCCCCTTGAATAATAATATTAATAATTTTACTCATGATATCATAAATCGAAACTAATTCGTTGCATTCAGTCCAGTTGTTGGCTTATAGTGCGTGACAGATACTGTAGCAACTCAAGTGTTAATATATAAATATAAGTAAATCAATCAATCAATCGAAAAATGGTGAGTAAAGAAAACTAACTCACAACAAATAAATAAATAAATAAATAATAATAATAATAATAATAATAAATAATATATAGTGAAATTAGAATCTAAAAGGAGAACAACTTATGGTGTTTTCGACCCTTATTGCTTCCCAATTCCTCTTCCTTCACCTAATTCCTCAATAGTTTGAGACAATGGCTTTCTATAGACAACTTCCCAGAATCCTTGTTTCTTATAGGTATTGCTTGAAAACTGTTCATCTAAATCTTTATTGCTAACTTGGTCCTTCACTTTACCTTGGGATCTCAAATAGCTGATGTTGGTATCGTACAAGTTCCAACCACCTGCCCAGTTGAATATACCAACAAAGACGGCAACACCCAAAGCCATACCAACTTTGGCATTCATCGGCCAACTCTTTTTAAAAATGGTGGCAACTGAAATAGCAGTACCGGCAGCAATCATCTCGTTGGTTGGCTTTTTCTCTTCGTTCAAATTGTATAAAGCGTTGGAAATGAAGGTATAAGTTCCCACAGCCAAAGGAATAGCAATGAAGTGTCTCCTTTGTAACTCAAATAAGGCTAAATATCTTGCAGTACCAGGTCTAGCTGAACCTTTTCTATGTTGCAACATACGACGGAAGTGCATTCCTCCTAAGAACAAGGTGCTGAACACTGTCACTTTCAATGCCTCGTTGAGGGTATTGACAGGCTTAAATGCCTTTTCTTCTTCAAAAGTAGTTGGCCATTTCGGTCTTTGTAAAACAACTTGTTTAGGGACCGGTGGTAAAATTTCTTCAGACATTATTACAAGCTATCAAATGCAAATGCACCTTCTATATATGCTACGAAAACGACAATAACGTAGACGAAAGAAGACAGAGATACTTTAAGTTAAATTCTAAGAGAATTAGCTAACAATTCACTCCCTCTTCCCCTCATTTGAGATCGACGCGACTATTACTCCTTTTAAGAACTAAAGTAGTGAGCCACCCAAAACTTCAAGAGTGGGAAAATTGCCGACGCGTCGACACGCTGAGTGAAATTAGTTTCCCGGCCTATATATATTATTCTGTCAATGACCGATCTCAGATGGCCGTCATTTATACAGGCTGAAGAAAGGTAAAATGGAGCATCGACACATTTGAGAATGAACGCAATGATTATAACGTCCCGCGCATAAATATAAATTTATACTGTTGATTTATGTAAGAACTCGTTGTGAAGTTGCAACTTGTGAGTAATACCCTAGGAATCAGGATCCTCAGCCATATATGGTGTCAAAAGATATCCACAAACGGAACCGATGGAGCGATAAGATCGGCTCGTAGCGACCGACTGCCAATCGATGCGACAACAAGCGGTGCTTTTCTTCGACCGAGACACCAGAAGTTGCATCTGGGAACCCTGGGAAAACAGGCGCGACGGCGGAGAATAGTACACCCCTGTTAACGGGTGTCTAACAGGACACGGCTATATCCTGTCGATTCAAGCAACAACAGAAGGACACCCAGAGATAACCAGAGATAACGTTTACTTGGTTCAAGGCTGAAAAGACTTTTCACCAAGGTAACAGTGCAACAACGTCCATTTATTATTAATAAATACCCTCATAGACAGCCAAAAAGCCAATACGTTCTCTGGCTACCACAAGTAATAGCAAAAGTTTCATCAGTCATCATATTATTGAAAACCATGTTTAGAACCTTTGATGCTAGGGAAGACCTAAAGGTTATTGATACAAAGACTTTACCAACCAATAATGGAAACGTAGTTGCTACCAACAAGTCAGTCATTAAGCAATCTCTATCAGATTTTCAGGAAATGTTCTTTGATGATAAAACTAGACTGGGAACTCCAACTAGATCAAGATTCGGCTGTAATGAATGCAGAAGAAAAAAGTGAGTTCTCTTTCATGAAACGTGTTTTTCTTTTTAGACGCTTACTAACAAGTAATTTTTTTACCGTTGATTCAGAAAACATTGTGATGAAATCAAACCTATCTGTGGAGCATGTAAGAATTCCAAGGCTTCTTGCACATGGAGAGCCCCAGGAACAGAGAGAAAAAATAAGAAAAGAAAGAAATCTACTAATACAGAACCTATAAATAGTGTTGCCGACTCACGTAGTACAATGTATACAGATAAGATAATCGAGACAAATGCCATCAAAACTATTGGTACTACTGACAGTATTGATACTCGTTTTGCAGTTGAAGTTCCTGAAATATCCCAACTAGAGGCGATTATCGCCGTTTCACCTATGATAGCGAATTCACCAACGGTTCTGGATCATGAATATTCACCTTCGCAATTTCTATGCACAAATGAAAACACAGTTAGCAATGATTTCCTTTTATCATCCTTAAAGGATGCACCTTTTTACACCATACCACATGTTAACATACCAAATTTTTCTCCGATGAAGAGTCCTTCTTCCAACATCCTTGTCGACCTAACTGACCTTGAAGTCACCTATTTGGGCTGCTATATGAATCGTGTTGCTCAGACTGTCTCGATTTTGCCAAAAGAATCAAACTATTTTTTATCTCTCTATTTGCCTCTAGCCGAAAAGGACAAATCCGTTCTGTATGCGTTGATTGCGTGGACAGACTTGTTTTTATCAGGCAATAAGAGTGAGGGCATGTACAAGAAATATCTCAATAGATCCATCGAGCTTTGGGAAAGTAAATTGGAGAAGGGTTGTATATCAAATATGGATCGAATGACATTAATATCAGTGATTACAATCTTATGTGCCGCTGAAATATGCGCAGGTGATGTAAAGGACTGGTATAAGTATTTTAAAAAGCTTCATAGGTTTATCATTGATCAATCAGGTGGTAATTTGCCTAGTTTCTTACAAAGCTGTTTTGGGAACTCTAATGAAGCTAAATGGCTCATGTCAAATTTCTTATATCATGATGTTTTGAGTAGTTTAAGTTATGAGCAAGGCACTTTTTTTAAGATGGACGAATACTGTAAGATTCTTGATATTGATTGGGAATCTGAAAGACAACCAGGAGGTGAGAGATCACAGATTATGGACATTGGAATCGTTTCGGATCCATTGCAGGGATGTGTCAGACCGCTTTATTTGCTAATAGGCCAGATTACAAACTCTTTTGTTGAATTAGAGAACATGGCAGAGAAGATTAAGATGAATGAGATGAAAAACTATGACAGAATAAAACTGACCAATGATAGATTCGAATACTATGCATCCATAGAGCACACATTCAACGAACTGGATTTTATGATTAACAATAGTAGTCCTCATACACCCGCACTATGTTACCTTAAGTCAGATAAAGAATTAGAGTTACATTTGACATTGTTTGAGACTTACAGACTATGTATATCCATCTATTTACGTAATTTGATCAGAAAAGCTCCACCTGCTCTACCCGAGATCCAGATTTTGTTTATTGAATTGATGAAATGTTTGGATATAGTGATTGGATCTAAAGTTCAAGCATCGCTATGTTTCCCATTGCTTCTGGCCGGTGTATCTGCTGTGTTTCCCGATGATAGAAATATGATTGAACAAAAGCTCAAAACCGTCTGTGAAGAGTTTCCCGTCAAGAACTTCCAAAGAATTTTGACGATTATAAAGAAGACATGGCAATTAAATGAAGAAGGAAATAAATGTATCTACTGGTTTGATATAACAAAGGAATTAGGATGGTATTTATGCTTAGCGTAGGCTTGTTGCCGAGAAAAATAATAGAAATTGTTTGTATTGTTCTCTCAGTTACTATTTTTGGTACTTATGATATTTATATATAATTCTTCAAGACGTTTGATAAACATTTACTATTCGCTTATCAATTAATTCAGCCATGCGGCTATTTTCAATTTTATTAATTTTTAAACACTCTATATGCATTAAATTACTATAATTTTTCAGCCGTGGTTAATTCCTTGTGCTTGGCAATGATCTTGTTCGCCATATCCACTAATCCTTCAGCAATGATATCAGGAGAACCAAAGACTTCAGTACAGGGTTCTAATTCGTGGACGCTAGACCAAGCAGTGATGAAACCGCCCTGTTTAGCGGCGATAGAATCCCACATATGAGAAGCTGCAAAGAAAGCATCGTTACCAGAAGATGGAATCTTGTCAGCGATAAACTTGTAAACGATAGCCTCAGGTTTACCAGCACCAATAGAATCACATGAAATTAAGTTTTCATCCGGCATTTCAACACCAGAATTCTTAAAGTAACCAGCAACTCTGTCGTGGGAGGCATCAGTCAAACACCAGATGGTAAAACCGTACTCTCTTAATAATCTGAACATCTCTTTCAATTCTGGTCTTGCTTCTAGCTTGTACCATTCACCATAGATATAGTTCAAATCTTCGTCGGTTGCATATTTTCTTGGTTCTTTAATACCTGCAAAGAATAGAGAGCGATAGAAAGTATACTTAAAAATGTCAGCAAAAGTTTGGTACTTACCACATTGAGAGAGGTAAGAATAATCTCTTTCGCAACCGGCCAACCAGAAGAAGAAGAACAGTCTGGAATCTATCCCACTGGCCTTGAATCTTTCACCCATACGGGTTTGGATACCTTCAATACATTTCTCATAAGAAATACAAGTTCCAACAATGTCAAAAACGATATCAGGCATAGTGTGTGTCTGTGTTTGTGTCTGTAAGTGTATTTGTGAGCAACTTATCTCCTCGATCAATTGTATATACAGGGAGAGTATAAAAGTAAAGGAACATCACAGAAAATCATTAGTTAAGAAATTTAGAGGTTCCAAAGTATATTTATACAATTTTGTCAGATCATTGCCTTTTGACAGAAATACTGAGCACACGCATGGTAATCTGATTCTACCCAATTGGATGAGCTGATACTCTATCCTATTCGATCCCGCCCTGATCCCACGTTTGAATCATCATTGTTCTCAAAAGAATACTATCGCAAATAACCATCGTTGGTAACTAAACTGCTTGATTCGCAAATCAAGGACGATTACCGAAAACGGAATAGCCGATTTGACTGAAATGAACGCCAAGTACACATAAGCACTCTTGGAAACCCCTCTGAAACTCCACGCAGAAGAGGAATGCCTTCAGGGACCAGCTCAGGGAGTCTCTAGTAACAGGATCACCGAATCTGTAGCTGTCGTGATTCACTCGCGATAAGATTGTCCTATTAAGTGCAAGGCTTTAGCGCTGTATCAAAATTTATTTAATTTAATGCTTCGAAGAGCATTTTTAAGCGAATGTCGTTAGAATCGGGAATAGGAGTGCCATGCTCTAGCATTTGATTAGATTCATGAATTATTTACTTCGTTTTATCTGGTGCAGAATAGTGGGAAAAGTTTTAAAATAAAAATTAGAGTAGAACTCATAGATTTCATTTTCGCATAAGCTAGCTATAGTACATAATTTGCCGGCGCGTTTCTACACAAATTTAACAATGTTACGACTATGTGCATCTATCGAGGCATCATCGACGTTGGATCTTGGACAAACCAAATGTTCTTAAGCATTTCGGTCTTTTATTATTTTATCTTTCTAATTACTGCTTTACGAGGATTACCTTCTAGGAGGAAGCGTCGTAGGACTGAAAACAGTGGTCATCTGGTTATTGAGAGATCAACTAGTATTATTAGCTCATCTTACGATAATCATAGAAAACTATAACTGTGTTATAAACAGTTTATTTAAAGTATTTATAGAGTTGGCTAAACACCTAGTTTAATATATTAAAAGATTTCAAAGCTTTTATTTAATTTAATTACAGCTTTGCTGTTTCAGTTGTTGGAGTTCCTAATGATTCAAGAATTTGGTTCTTGGTGTTCTCCATACGATTCTTTGAAATCTTGAAAGCAGCAGGAACCTCCAAGTTCTTACTCTTTCTAGAGATCACATTGGCCAACGCCTTAGCACACAGTAAAACACGAGGCATACCGTGACCATGGAAACCAGCAATGATGAACTTGTTCTTGTCACCTGGCAACTCTCCAACGTATGGTAAGGAATCATCGGAATAACCTAGAATACCACTCCAGACGTAGTCAGTAGTTGCTTCAAAATCTTTCCAGGTGTAGAATAATTCCTTCATATACCCAGCAAAATACTCTTCGGAGTGTGGGATCAAAGTTGAGTCATCCACAACGTTGTAAAATAAGTCCTTGTATGGAAAAATATGCTTCTTGGCACCCCCAACGACAACGGAACCATCTGGTCTATTGATTAAATAGTCAGTTTGTGCTGAAGTGAATCTAATACCATAAGTGTTCGTCAGATGAGGAGTACGTTTCGATGGATCCGAAGAGACAATATGGGAGCAAGCTCCTTTAATAGGGACAATCTTGTCCTCAAAACGAGGTTCAACGGAGGCGGTATACGCATTAGTAGCCAAAACTAACTGGTTGGCTATAACTTCACCTCTGTTGGTCTTCACAAGGTATTTTCCATTCTTCAACTTCTCTGTGTGTAAAACAGGAGTGTTGGTCTGTAGGTTCAAACCTTTAGCCAAGTTCTTCTTTAAAATGGCAATCACAAATTTGTACGGCCATAATTGACCAGCAGTGTAAGTCACACAAACAGGAGATCCTTCAACTTTTGAGATGACTTTAGCAGCTTCACCAAATGCAATTTGAAGATCGCCCTTACATTCAACGTATGGATTCTTGGTCATTGCATCATAATTGGTGATCGCCTTTTCAACGGTCTCAGAACTCAAATGAACATCACAAGATCTGGTTAAGATAAAATCACAATCAATGTTCTCCTTTTCCACAAGTTCTTTTAATCCCTTGATATGAGCGTGTTCAAAATTGATAATCTCAGCAGCACCTTTCTCACCATACTTAGCTTTGAAAGCGTTATGAGCATAGTACAAATCTGGTTTCAAATGACCACCGTTACGTGCAGTTGCACCAGAGCATGCATTTCTAGCTTCAAGCATCAGGACGCTAGTAGATGGGCTATTCTCCAATAAGTAGTAAGAAGTGGTGGTACCAGCGTAACCGGAACCAACAACAACCACATCAACTTCCTTTGGCAATTCCGGAGTGGATCTTAAAGTTGCAACATCTTGATCTTCTTCTGATAGCCAGAATGGTTTGGTTGGGTTTTGAACAGGGAGATATTTGGACATATTTTATCGGTTTGGGTTCAATGTGAATTCAAAAGATTGTTAGAAGGTAAAGAGTTTCAAATAATTAGCCTTCCTATTTATATACACTTGAATTTTCCTTATTTTATTGCAACAAGTGAAGTATCTCTGTAGAAAGTGGAGTTTAATGTGAAAAGGTTGAAAAAATCGAACCACCAGAAGCTGATCGGAATTGAACACACATGTTAAGAATTAGTCAACCCCCAAATATTTGTAAAATTCCCTCATGGTGGGGAAATAGGACAACTCTAACAGGTCTACCATGCCCGGTGCTTATTCTGAATTTGAATTTTTGACCTCAGAAATGACCCGACTGCCACCGACAAGGAATTCGTTATCCGAGAGTGAACAATAACGGTGCTAAGAAACGGCTGAACAAAATCGAGAGGGTAGTGTGCGAGGTAATATTCCCGATCCTAAAGGTGTATCGGGGATTTGTTATCAAAACAGGAGCCTTGTTCGTGGTCGCCTAAAAGAATCTGTCACATTCAGCATGGCAACCTATTTTTGAACTGGAGTAATCTAATATCTATTTCAAGATTTAGCCGTCCTATTTAAAGAGACATTGTGAAAATTTGCCACTTTGTTAGAGTTTGATTGTTTCCTCTCCTCGTTGTTTTGATCCCATCTTTGATTGTAATCCAGAAGCAATGCTATTATGCGCCGCCGTAAATGATTTTATCAGGGTTGGCTTTATCAATATTCAGATGTTGCACCGATCATGGGTGATTTTTTTCTTTTGTTTCAGATAAGATGATCTCTCACTTGGTGATATCTGCAAAGATCAAAGATATCTATCTCTTGCTGTTCCTAGATATATAAGATGTCACACATCTCCACTTTTTGGGGCTCTCTATCACATTCATTTTACCGTATCTCGTTATTCTATCCACTTCAAATAACAACGAACCGACTCATATTATTTTACAATGCCTGTTGAGAAATCATCCATCTCAGAGACCCCGTCTCTAGAAGATGAAAAGAGACAAAAAGTTGTCTGCGATGTTAGTTCTGCCGTTTCTCAAGATGACGATGCAGAAATCCGTGATAAAGCTTACGCCATCTTGAAAGGCCATTTAGAAGAAGCTATTACTCCAGAGGAAAACAAAGCGGTTCTTCGTAAGTTGGATTGGAGATTCTTACCATTGCTTACACTTGTGTACGGTATCAACTATGTTGATAAAGCCGCTCTATCATGGGCAGTCATGTACGATTTAAAGACAGATATTGGTATCGATGGTAATCAATACTCTTGGGTCTCATCCATTTTCTATTTTGGATACTTGGGTGCCGAATACCCAGCTAACCTTTTAGTTCATAAGTTCCCCGTTTCAAAGATCATCTGTTGTGTGTGTTTCAGTTGGGCTATTCTTATGTTTGGTCACATTGGTTTAAAGAACTATGCTGGTATTCTAATCATCCGTTTTCTATTGGGTGTCTCTGAAGCTCCGATCTCCGCTGCCTGTATCACTTATATTGGTAACTGGTATACAAAGGAAGAACAACCATTCAGATTCCTTTGTTTCAGTTCTGGCCAAGGTGGTTTGTATATTATCTTCTCTTTGATTGCCTACGGTTGTGGTGATGCTAAAGGTCTAGCTCCTTGGAAATATATCTACTTAATCTTAGGTTTCTGTTCTTTGATTCTTTCAATTGCATTCTACCTCTTGATGCCAGCTTTACCAACTGATGCCAAGTTCTTGAATGAAAGAGAAAAAATCATTGCTGCTAAGAGAGTCGTTGGTAACATGACTGGTATTAAGACCGTTCAATGGCAGAACTACCAAGTTTGGCATGCCATCAAGGATCCAAAGACTTACTTTTTGATTCTCTACATGTTCTTCTCCATGATTCCAAATGGTGGTTTGAGTAACTTCAACACATTGGTTTTGAAATCCTTTGATTTCAGTAGCCGTGAAACCGTTTTGGTCAATTTGCCTTGGTCTTTCTTCTCTGCTGGTCAGATGTGGGTTTGGGTCCTTTTCGGTCTGAAATACAAGAACTTGAGAGTTTTAGGTTTGATTATCCCAATGATCATTGCCATCATTGGTTTAGCTATAGTTTACGGTACCGAGGATGGAGGTGCTAACAAGTGGGGTAGAGTGTTTGCTTACTGGATGATCAATTCTTGCTCTGCGGCCTTCCCATTCATCATGAACTTAACTGGTCAATTGACCTCTGGTCACACGAAGCAATCTTTTACTAACAGTGCAGTGTTGATTGCTTTCGCAGTTGGTAACATTGTTGGTCCTTTCTGCTTCAACGATAACGATGCTCCAAAATACACAAAAGGTTTAGCCACCATTCTAGGTACATTTGCGGCTTCTATTGCTGTTGGTTCTGGATTAGGTATTTACATTCTATGGGAAAATAAGAGAAGAGACAAGCTCTACGGTAACCCTAAGGAAGACGAAGAAATTATGTTAGAAGGTATCATCAACGGTTTGAAGGATAAGACAGACCTCGAAAATAAGCAATTCCGTTTCGTCTATTAATTATGTGCAACAAATCTGCTTTTTAGTTGGTCCCCGCATCTTTTCCTCCCATTTTTCGAAACTTATTCGATTTTTTATTTCTTCGTGCCTCAAGTTGATCTTTTGTGTTTATTTTTTATACTGTTGAAAGAATCGCTATATTATTCATAAAAATCCGAACAGTTTAAATTTTTTTTTTAAAAAAAGGAAAGGGAAACGTAAATATGTATCATTGCAATCAAAAAGTAGAGTTGAACAATAGGGTAGCAAAAATTGGGAAAATCAAACTAATAAAGGTGCCCCATTTTTGGCTCTTCACGATCGCCCTCTTCGTCTCAGAAACTCAATCGAGCGAGCCCTCTTACCCGTAGAGACTGTGCAGTCTATATGCATGAACATGGCTAGTACATGCAGTCTGAGTCCTGACATCTGTACATACGGTATACTAGTACTACAGACTCACAGAGTGCAGACTCACAGCCTATCAAGCCGGCGACTTACCGACGCGTCGACAAAAGAATGTCACCTCATTGCTTACACAATCAATTACCTCACCCGGGAGTCCCATCGGATTTGAGCGCCGCATGTTTTTGTTTTCCTGTATGTGTCAGTTCCGGTTTTAGCGTTGCGCTTCCCTCAAGTGCCGAAGCCCACACAATAACATACAATTGTCTACACCTTCCTGGTCAGCCGCCTACACCTTCATATACCCAAAAGAGTTAATTACCTGCCTCTTCGTTATCCCTTTAGGCGTGGCTCGTATATACGACTACTATTCCTTCAACTTTTTATCTTTTTTTCCTCCTCTATTCCCTCTTACCACACAGTTATAAGTTTTCATCAGACAGCCCTATCGCCCCGGATTGACAGACACTAATATCGCACCGGCTGTTCCGAAATGTTCTTCTTCACGCATGTTGTCACGTTAATAATCATCATCTATCTCATCATCTTCAACCTACGTTCCATTAATTCGGAGTTGACTGACTTCTCTAGCATATCCAACATCACAAGATTACATAACAGCTACAACTACATCCACATAAAACAACAGCTCAACTCTAAGTTTCCAAACTTCAATGACAAACTACGTGACTTGAAGACGGGTCAATTGAACTTTTTGCATACTACAGATACCCATGGGTGGTACCTTGGGCACACAAACCAACGCCAATTTTCTTCTGATTGGGGAGACTATCTTTCCTTTGTTACCAACTTTAAACAATTGGTGGAAAATAACGGGGATAAACCAGGAGATTTGATTTTGATAGATACCGGTGATAAACATGATGGTAACGGATTGAGCGATTTAACTGTACCAAACGGCAAACTCTCTACAAAAATATTTATGAATGCTCCTTATGATTTAATCACTGTTGGAAACCACGAGCTGTATGCGGAGGATGTTAGTCGATACGAATACGAGAAAGTTGTTCCTCACTATGGAGAAAGTTTCATTTCAACAAACGTTGAATATTTGAATGATGACAATGAATGGACCACGTTTGGTAATTCAAAATTTAGATATTTTGAGACCGATGTCAATAGATTCAAGATTTTCAGTCTTTCGTTCTTGTTTGATTTCCATGGTGGGAACAAGCGTGTTAGAGTTCATTCCATTGACGACGTTGTGAAGGAGAAATGGTTCAAAAACTTGCTAACAGAATATTCAAATAAAGAGGTTGATATCGTCGTTATATTTGGGCATCTTCCAGTGAGCCACGATTGGCTTGAAATGTACACCTTACATTCTGTTTTAAGAAAATACTTCCCAGATACTGTCATTCAATATTTTGGTGGTCACTCTCACATCAGAGATTTTGTAGTTGTGGATGAGTTGAGTACAGGTTTACAAAGTGGAAGATACTGTGAAACCGTTGGATTTTTATCCTTATCTAATTTCACAGATTTACAGGCTGGTGTGGATTACATTGGAGACTCTGGTGTTGAATTGGATAGAAAGTACATTGATTTCAATATTCATTCTTTCATGCATCACACCAACAAGTCATCATTGTCGGATTTTAATACTCTAGAAGGCTTAGCTGTTTCGGATGAATTGTATTCAATAAGTCAAGATTTAAAGTTGACAGAAGCTTATGGTGTCGTTCCAAACAATTTCTACATGGCATCAGCCGATTACGATAACCATGATCCTAAAAGTTTGCTGAGATTCTTGGAAGATAAAATCCTTGTTCAAATGGAGCCAAAATCATGCCACGAATCCACGGTTGGCTCATACCAAGATGAGACTTCGAACAGTAGGATTGTGATAATCAACACCGGCTCAATCAGATACGATTTGTACAAAGGTGATTTCAACAAGAATTCACAATTTGTCGTTTCTCCTTTCAAGAACATGTGGATGGTTATCCCTTCGGTTCCAAAGAAAGTTGCAATGCAGATCCAACCTTTACTAAACGGTGCCAAATATATCTTGTCAGATTCTGAAGATGACAACAAAATCGACTTATCTCAACTACTATCCCCATATCAACGCGCCATAATGAAGCAGAAAAATGAACTCAGTGAGTATGCAAGTGGAAAACAATCAACCGAATATAACGAATCGCATATGACCAGGCTGATGAACATTCTGATGGGACCATTAACCTCTGAAGACGAAAGCAACCGAGCTTCAACTCGTAGATTGTCGTACGGTTACCAAACTTCCGATGATCTAGGATGCGATGGTGATGATTCCATCCACAGACCTTTGCCCTACTTCCCAGTTCCCAACGTCATCCAATCATATGAGAATGGGTCGTCGCTTGTTACTGATGCTGACTCCGAGGAAGAGCTAGTTGACGTTGTGTTTTACGATTTCATACAGCCTTACATTCTCTGGGCCATGAAGATTGCATGCGAGGACGACATGAAATTGTACAAGGATGCTGTTGCAAAATTGAAGTATTATAATGACTGCGAACAGGAGTTTAATATCGGTGAACTATTAAAGAAGTTTGTCATAAATAACTGGAGTTGATGGGGCCTCAAACAGATATAAGTTAATTGCTACCCAGCCACCCATTCGCCCTCTCTCCTATATATAACATATATATATACTTGTATACCTTCTCATGAACACAGTTACTGTTCCTACCGTTGCATTTATATCGGTGAACAAACCCAGCCCCCCATTTTATTTATTTGTTTATCATTCAGTAACTATATATAATATAATATTAATTTAATTTACGCAGCCTGCCCCTCATTCAGCTAACCTATATATAACCCACCCACCCAGCCATCTACCCCGGATTCAAGGCCCAAAATCCCTAAAGCCAAGACCACAGAGATCACGTGACCCAACAAAAGACAGCAAAGAGCTGCCCGTGACTGTGTTTGCCCAAAGAGGAAACAGCCCGAACCGGTGCCCTCGACACGGGACGGCGGCCACACCTCGCACCTCGCAGCCAACGAAAATTTTCACCGCGCTGCGATTCGATTCGACTCGCTTCTGCGCCGGGCAGCGTTTGCTGGGAGCACAACCCTCCTCTCCGTCTCTCGCTGGTGAGCACCCACCCAGTTCCTCCTGCAACTACCGCTTCAGTTACTCGCTTGATATTTCTTTCTAATTTTTTTTGCTGTTGTTGTATACGGTGTTCTTCACCTTTTCCGTTTAATCAGCAATACCATAGAAATAACATAGTATATCAAAATGGGTAGAGGACCGTATGTAATGATATATCACAATTTTCCTGATGACATGATTGACGAATAGTTGAAATATATGATGTATTTTGAAGAGTGAAAAAAAAAATCAGATATATATATATATATCTATATCTATATCTATATGATATTACAGCTCTCGTTGGCCTACTATTGAAATAGAATGCAACGATTACAATTTGACACAACATGATTTGGATAATTCATAATATGGTTGAATGATCTTCCAATATTATAATCAATGCACATACATTTTACACCTTTAAAGTTCAAAGAGCTTAAACGTATTTAAAATAAAGGACAAAGCTTGATTTCAAACATCTGTACTTAGAATCAAAATCTTAAAAATACTATAACACAGAACATCACATCAAACATCACTAAGCTTTTATAAATTTCTTTTTTCAAAAAAATAAATGCATTGAACTTTTTCAGATTAAAAAATTTATGCCGTCATATATAACTAGTTGATAGTCTTCTACAGGGTTATTTATTTAGACCATCAATGTTGTGCAAAATACTAACATCTTCATATTTGAATTAATATAGAAAGAAGCACCTTAAGAGATTAGCAGCTCCAAACCACTGGATGCTTGATAAGTTATCAGGTACTTATGCTCCAAGACCTTCTCAAGGTCCACACAAGTTAAGAGAATCATTACCATTGATTGTCTTCTTGAGAAACAGACTTAAGTATGCCTTAAACGGTAGAGAAGTCAAGGCTATCTTGATGCAAAGACACGTCAAGGTTGACGGTAAGGTTAGAACCGATTCCACTTTCCCAGCCGGTTTCATGGATGTCATCACTTTGGATGCCACCAACGAAAACTTCAGATTGGTTTACGACATCAAGGGTAGATTCGCTGTCCACAGAATCACCGCTGAAGAAGCTTCATACAAATTAGCTAAGGTTAAGAAGGTTCAATTAGGTAAGAAGGGTATTCCATACATTGTTACACACGATGGTAGAACTATCAGATACCCAGATCCAGCTGTTAGAGTTAACGATACCGTCAAGGTTGATTTGGAAACTGGTAAGATGACCGACTTCTTGAAGTTCGATACCGGTAGATTAGTCATGGTTACTGGTGGTCGTAACTTGGGTAGAGTTGGTGTCATTACCCACAGAGAAAGACACGAAGGTGGTTTCGATTTGGTCCACATCAAGGATTCTTTGGAAAACACTTTCGTTACTAGACTGTCAAACGTTTTCGTTGTTGGTGCTGAAGCTGGTAAACCATACATCTCATTACCAAAGGGTAAGGGTATCAAGTTGACCATTGCTGAAGAAAGAGACAGAAGACGTGCTCAAGCTGGTTTATAAATATTTTAGTTAATTTGATGGCGAGTAAATATTTTTAATCGTCATTGATTGCTGTCTTGTTTTTAAAAAAAATCCTCTTTTTGTTTTCACTGTTTTTTTATCACTCTATATATGTCTTATACGTTAATAACCTTTTGACATTTTAATTGCATCTCCGATGTATTTTTTTATAACACCTTCCTCAATGTATGCGTATATATATGATATTACCGTCTTGTGTGATTACCGAATTCTTAATTTACAACGGAAAAAGTTTGGAGTTCAAAATTTAATCTATATACAGAATTATACACTTCGTTTTTAACAACCGAAAAAACAAACAAACAAACAACAGTATATTTATACGTTTATCTTATGCCTTGAACGGATACTCAACATCCTCATCTTTTCTCTTCCAAATCTTCTTCTTCTTCTTGGTAGGAATGTACTCAACGAACAATTGTTCACACTTGCTGTTCTTGAACTTCTTGATGAATCTTGGGTCCCACAACTCACTTGCTATACCTAAATCTTTACAACATCTCATCAACGCATTACTTTTACAGCCTTCAGTGGCAGTCGGAATACCTGTTAGACTGAAGAAAGTTTGTTCACCTCTTGCAATCGACACCAACCGTCCATGCACAATCAGTCCGTACTCCCTAGTTAGCAACCCACCTGTACCAGTAGCTGACTTTGAGATTCTAGTCTCTGACCGAGGTGCTAAACCCCAAGCACCAGCACCAAAGGAACGGTTCAACACTCTACGGTATTTGATCTCAGGCAAATATAACAATCCATCAGGAGTGATCTCAACATCGTTATCAGGAATCGGAGCGTACAACAATTCCTGAGCCTCTTTAGAGAAGGCACCCTGGCCCAAGCCGTGAAAGGATTCGGACCAATTAAGCGTACCGTTTTGCTCCTGCAAAGATTTGTTATAATCGTTCAATGATTCTCCAAAGAAATCAGAGATGATACCTTCTTTTGGCGTGGTGGTGTTAGTTGATGAAGCACTGTTTATAGATGCAGTACTTCCTGCTAGGAAGTCATTTGAAATGTTCACAACTGGGTCAACGGAAGCAGTCTTTGGAGCAACAAAAGATTTTGTTTTGGCGGCAGTTGTTTGTGTCTTGGGTGTAGTCTTGGTGACTTTAGGGGAGGAAACGCCAGAACCCTGCATGAACACCTCTTGCATAGCACTGAAGTCTGACAGGCATCTTATACCAGACACGCTACCAGGTCTGCTAGTCTCCGCGGCTTTCAAAAAGGCATTGTTAGGAAAACATCTCTTCAATGTGGATGGAAACATTTCGAAGACTTGCTGGAAAATAACAGAACACCAATCAAGAGCTATTCTCTTTTCTATCCTGGTAATTTGTATACCAATCTTTCTATCTATCCATCCATCCCTCAATCCATCCATATCCATCGCAGCTCGCCTCCGTGCCGTAGAGACAGAGCAACCACACACACACAACGCGACAGCTTCCCGGTTACAGACCCGCATTCTATTATGGCAGCAGTCCACCGCTGTACGTCGACTCGACTGGCATCGAGAGCATCACGACCCGAACTCGAACGTGGTTTAAGAGACGTGTTGAAGCTTCTGGCCATTTGGATGTGGACGCAATTGCTGCAATTTATTAGTTATCGGTTCAGTAGATCAGGAGTTTGTCCTCTGGTATAAATTAGAGATTTGTTTGAAATGCCCCCAAAGGTTAAAGCAGCTAAGAAATCGGTCACCACTGACGTCTCATCTCTCAAGGATGATAAGTTTGAGGTCTTGTCCACCAATTCTTCAATTGACCAAGAAATGGAGAAATATTACAGATTGGCAAACGTCCTTTTAACTGCTGCAGCATTTGCAACCAGATTTTACTCCATCTGGTACCCGGATGAAGTGGTCTTCGATGAAGTCCACTTTGGTAAATTTGCTTCTTACTATTTGGAAAGAACTTACTTTTTCGATTTGCACCCACCTTTCGCCAAATTATTAATTGCATTTGTTGGTTACATCGTTGGATATAACGGCCACTTTAAATTTGACAACATCGGTGATAGTTACATCGACCATTCCATTCCTTACATCCCATTGAGAGCCCTATCGGCAACTTTGGGTGCACTAACCGTCCCAATTATGTTCAACACGATGAAAGAATGTGGTTACTCGATTCCTGCTTGTGCATTTGCGGCTTCTTTGGTTTTGTTTGATAATGCTCATGTTGCTGAAACAAGATTGATCTTGTTGGATGCTACTTTGATCATCTCTGTCGCTGCTTCTGTTTATTGCTATGTGAGATTCACCAAACAAAGACACCAACCATTCTCTCTTCAATGGTACAAATGGTTGATTTTAACTGGTGTTGCATTATCGTGCGTCATTTCAACCAAATATGTTGGTGTTTTCACTTTTGCTTGTGTTGGTATTGCTGTCGCTTGGGATCTGTGGGAATTACTGGATGTCAAGAAAGGTTTGTCCATTAGAATATTTGCCAGACATTTCATTCACAGAGCCATCTGTCTGCTTGTAATTCCATTTATCATCTACCTATCTTGGTTCTACATCCATTTTGCTGTTTTGAACAAATCTGGTCCAGGTGACGCCTTCATGAGTACTGATTTCCAAGAAACTTTAGGCGATTCTCCTTTGAGTAGAGAGGCTAAAGAAGTTCAGTACCATGATATCATCACCATTAAACATAAGGACACCGAATGTTTGCTACACTCCCATACTTTTAATTATCCATTACGTTACGACGATGGTAGAGTTTCATCCCAAGGTCAACAAGTTACCTGTATGCACGATTACAACGATCCTAACAATTATTGGGAAATATTACCTGTTCGTGAATTCCCATCCGACCAAAAACTTGGCCATTCTGTCAGACAAGGTGATACCTTCAGATTGAGACACGTCGAAACCAATGGTTACCTACTTACTCACGATGTTGCTTCTCCCTTGTACCCAACAAACGAAGAGTTTACCGTTATTAACCTCGAAGAGGGCGACACTACCAGATTCAACGATACCCTGTTTAGATTGGATCCATTCGATAAGAGAAAATCCGATGTTTTGAAGACCAAAGCTTCCGTTGTCAAGTTCTTCCACGTGCCAACTATTGTTACCATGTGGACCCACGATGACGAGCTATTGCCAGACTGGGGTTTCCATCAACAGGAAGTCAATGGTAACAAGAAAGTTGGAGATTCAGATAACTATTGGACTATCGACTCTATCATTGGTCTAAAAGGTGCCAGAGCTAAATACGTTCCAAAAGCAGTGAAACATCTACCATTCCTAACCAAATGGTGGGAATTACAAATGATCATGTTTGAACAGAACAACAAGTTGAGTTCAGATCATCCGTTTGCATCTAACCCTGAAACATGGCCAATGTCTCTATCCGGTGTGTCATTCTGGACCAAAGCTGATTCAAGAGAACAAATTTACTTCATCGGTAACATCGTCGGATGGTGGATAGAATGTGGATTGTTGATCTCATACGTTGCTTTACTCTTAGCTGATCAATTGACCAGAAGAAGAGAATTGTTCATCTTAACTGACAAGGCTAGAGCCAGATTATACAAAAACGTTGGTTTCTTCTTCTGTGGTTGGGCAACACATTACTTCCCATTCTTCCTAATGAGCAGACAAAAGTTCTTACACCACTATTTACCTGCACATTTACTAGCTGCATTATTCTCTGGTGCATTGTTGGAATTCATATTCACTGAAAATAGAAACCAAGAGTTTTTAGAATCCTCGGACGAAAAGAAGAGAGGTGGTAAGCTATTTTGGATTCCATTTATTTCTGCCATTGTTTTGCTATTCAGTGTTTTAATTTGGTCCTTTATTTTCTTCGCCCCATTGACCTATGGTAATGTTCCATTGGACCCTGACCAGGTGGTCAGCAGACAATGGATGCAAATCAAGTTACATTTCGCCAAATAGTCATGAAGGGGATCATCCCAAATCACACCAACGAAAATTCATACTACATCTTCACCCGCAAGATTCACTCACCAATTTAAAAGAAAACCCCCCCCAAAAAAAAAACATAGAACACAAACGTTCAACCAAATAGATACGAAGAAATAAAAACTTTTTAGAATCAAATTGTGAAGTAATAACAAGTTTTTGTTTAATATATATGAAATTCTTAAATTCTAAATGACGTAATTACTGAATAGGAAATGGTAGGGTTCTATGTAACTTTCTGTGTATCTCATCAAACATAGGCTCGGTTTCCCTATCTATTAAACCATGTCTGATAAAAAAATCAATGATGATACCAGCACAATTGTGTTTGAATTCACCAGCTTTCAATCTTTCAATCACTTCATCGACGCTCATCAATCTAAAATCTTCAGCTTCATTATCAACAGGATGAGGTTTTATATTTGCATCCATAGGCAAATCATAAATATACTCCAACTCTGGTTGCACCAAGCCTTGCTCCGTTTCAAAATCGTCTTTTTTCATTTGGTATAAGTAACTAATTGGCCCAATGTATTTCAACATCTTTTCAGTATACGATGGATCCAACCCTGCCTCTTCATAACATTCCTTCAAACAAGTCTCAAGCTTACCATAAGGATAACCTAACCCACCAGCAACGGTGTTGTCTAACTTCCCTGGGTAGGTAGGCTTGGTAGCTGACCTCCTTGGAACCCAAAGTTTTAAAGATCCCGTAGCTTTATCTTCAACGTACCCATTGATATGCACACCATACATCACAACACCAAGTAACGGACACATAGCACGCTCCATCCTCATATAAGGTGCTTCAGGACCAGAAAAAATAACGTATAGCTCGTTTCTCCAACCTTTTAAAGTCTCAAACACCGCACCAGCTTTCCATCGTTCCCCTAAACTGGCAAAAGCTTCGTTCCTCAACTCCAGCGTTTTTAACGAGGCGTTGATGGTTACTGTTCGATCAGCATGATTCACAGTCACAATATCTGGAAATTTGTCCAGTTGGTCAACAACAATCGGAAGAAGATAGCCCAATTGAAATTGTCCATCGTGTGAGATGAAATCGTAGACCTTGCTATGGAAATGCTGATAAGATGCGACATCGTCCGGATAACACACTACGTCGACAGCTTCAACAAGATCTAGAAATGTGTAACTCATGACCAATAAATCAAACGGGGCAGAGTATCTACTCTTATTTACAATTGGCCTCATAATATTGATATCTAATCGTATCTTTTAATCTAACTCTCTGATTCCTCTTTTTGGATGTGCGATGACATAAGCATACACATCTCATGCATCTCGTAAATTTATGTTAGTCCCTTTGACATCATCCTCTCCGGTTTAGAGCTGCTGCCTGATATCGGAATATCACTATATTGATCAATCGCCTTGTTGAATACAGTGATGGAGTTGATTTAATAGCCATGTCTGTGGGATCCTCTCGAAATTTGATCAAAGCTTTGGAACAAGAGTTCTCCAAAGATGGGGCCATCGATCACATCAGCAACCCCGACCTTCTGAACTCTATAAACGAATACATAACTAAACACAACACGTACGACTCTAACGATAATACAAAACTAAGTGATGAGTTGTACAACATATACAAGAACTATATAATGAATGATTTTAGAAAAGAGAATGCGTTTCTAGAGATCCTTACTCTTTTGGTTCCCTGTGTCGTCGATACAAGTGAATTCATGATGTGGGTCAAGAAGTACCTTAAACCTACAATAGATTCTGCAGGATTGAGTCTGGAGTTTGTTAAGTTGACTACTAATTTTTTCAAGAAGGTTTTAATCGATTCTTTGGATACAAATGACCCTAAATTGGCGAAAAACAGAGAAGATCATTCAACGCAAGTGCTTAAGCTACTCATTGATCGATACATGACAAGGGTGGATAAAGAGGAAATCAAAGAAAATGGACCCATTCAAGAACATAATAATGTTAGGTACAGTGCATATGAAAATGAGGAAAGGAATAGATTTAAGAACTTATCTATCAGGCAACTAATATCGGAGTTTGCAATCAGACATACAGAAAGATTTTTAGATATTTGCAATGATTATTTTGTTAATAGCACTGACCAAAGGCAAAAGATACTGACACTTTTATCAAATATAATTAAACAACAGCCCATCAAATTGTATTCCATAACCAGTACAGACCTTTTTGATAACTTGCTTGGGGTTCAGTTGAAGGAAGAGTCCACTAATATCATAAACACTATTAACAACATCATTTACATGATATTCCCACATATTTGCGACAAGTTACAGAATCGTTTACCATTACTATTTGCTATCCAAGCTAAACTATTGTGTTTGAATAATAGAAGACGGTCCAGCATGTGGTCAACGAAGGTAAGTGCTGATTTACCCATGGACGAGAAAGTCGGTTATGATGATATCAGCTCAAAGAATACAGAGAAGGATGATTCAACCTCAACTCTTTCAGGCTCAACATCGAGATCAAATCAAAATAGTACCATCTCCAAAAGATCTGATGGCATACAGACAGGGTATCTTTGGTTTTCACTATACCTTTATGCTTTTTACCCTTTGAATTTTGTCCACTTCTCAAATAATAGTTCTAACTACCTTGAGAGTCACAATTTACTAGATCAGATACCCAACTTTAATGAGAAAATATTCAAACAGAGATTAAAAAATCTTTTAATTGGTTTCAAGGTACATCCCAATTATTTAATTTTTGAATCTGCGAAGGAAGAATTGGAGGATGTTAGCAGATTTAGTGACTATGGATCACCAGACGACATTGCCTTGTTTTGTTTGTCTCTAAATTCAAATTTTGACCATCTTCGAGCAAACGGGCTGGAAAGATCCACTAGAAATGCATCTATCAGCTCCAGTCATACAGTACACCCCTTCACATCATCCTACGCAATGAGTAGGGAAGCATCGTACCCTGCATTTAAGAATCTTGATTTCGGGAATAAAATTGCAACTTCTGATGATCTTGAGATGTCACCTATACGAAACAATACGTTGAATGATGTAACAAGTGCGGCTCCAAACATGACAAAAGTTGATGACATGTTAGATGTCCACAAACATCTGTTTCAAAAAAACAACAACTCCGAAGACTATGGAGATTTCACGAGGCGTCATTCAATACCTCAGTTAGGCACTGTTGCACGTTATGACTCAGAGACTGAGCGCTCGACCAACAATGGATCTGAGCTGGAATTTTACCAAAGGGAATTGATGATTTTATTTAATGAATTGGATTTCGCTGAATATGCTCGCAATTTGTCAATTTATAAGTACACCAAATGTAAAGAAGAGATGACTGAGCTTTTATTTAATAAGGAGGAGCTCGAGAGTGTTCGAAGTGAGAACAACCTACTAAAGGAAACTATATCCCTGATGAGCCAAACCCTATCCGAGAAAATGGTCGAAGAGCCACCACTAGATACTTTAAAGTTAATAGAGTCCAATACATCAATCTTGTCTTTGAAATCAAAACTCGAAATAGAAAATATCCAATTAAAGGAGGAAATCTCTAAATTGAAAGAATCCATCTATGACTACGAAGTTTCAACCAACCCACGAGGGGAGGAGCTAAGCACCCTCCAGGATTTATACAAAATGCTCCAAAAGGATTATAAAGATTTATCATCACGTTATACAAGTGTTTTACAGCAGCAGAATGAAGTCAAGACGAAAAAATCAAAAGAATACTCGGAATATCAATCATCGCTAGCTACTACTTTGGAGAAAGAGAATTACAATTTGAAGCAAGAAAACTCTATGCTTGAACACAAACTAAAAAATGAGCCTGAGAAAGTTGCACAAGAATATGAAAGTACTATTGTTAACTTGAAAGCTCAGATCGCCAAATTGAAAACGTTGAATAACCAAGAGAACTACAAGGCCGTTTCAAGTTACATATCTGCTCAGGATAAAAAGCTTGAAAATTTACAAAATCTCATTTCCGACCTCCAGAACGCCAATGAAGAGAAGGAGAAGAGATTAATTCAAATTGGGACAACAAGGCCAATTGATATTCCAATTACCAACCAGAACAGCGATAATAAAGCTCCCACTGGCAGATCTTTACTTGGCTTCACTTATGAGTCAAGCAGCGATTTGTTCGGCATGAATTCTTCAAAAAACCCAAAATATCTTCGTATGGAAGGTGATTCTCAAGGTACTCCAACCTCTGTGTTCGGTTCAACGCCGTTCTTCAACAGACAACCATCGTTCCAAGATTCCAATACTAAGCCATTCGTTGGCACATCGTCTACTCAGTTTGGTAGGCCTGAACGCCCAATTGAGTCCAAAACGAGACCAGACCATGTTACTCACACACCATCCGTCGGCCCGTCTGGATTTAGTTTCAACATCAGAAAACATTCAGATCCAGCAGTTAATGCAAGCAACATTGTGGTGAAGGGAAGAGGTGGTATTCAGAACAAGTCCAAACTAAAGATGTAAGGGTGTTTGAACCCCAAGATTTTAATTTTAATTAATTAAAATTAGAATTGACTTTCATTAATTCCGGGGTATATGAACGATTCGGCTATTGGATTGCGCTCCAAAAACTATTTTTTATAGGCAAAACTACAATAATTAATTTATATACCGTTGACGATTAACGCTGACTTTACGATTATTATATAAATCTGAAACTCCACAAGAATGGCGCGTATACAACGTAAATCGAGCGTGAAACCAAAGGCTCCAGCTCCGGCACCCCCAAATGGAATAAGCCTCGGAGATGACCCCGACGACTTGTGGGGCAAGGTAAGCAAGCATTTCTGATTTGTAGTAGAAAGTAGTTCACAAATTGATTACGTTACTAACATCACATGATGCCACATGAAACTATCATTAAACACAGACAAGAGATGCATGCAGAACGGCGATTAAAAAGACTTTTGAAAAATTTATCCAAGACGAAGGTCTTGAAGGCGAAGAAAGTATCAACTCCGCTGGCAATCTCGCCAAGTCTTACGAGGAACTCTTGTACATGGCGCACGAGCCAGATATCAATGCATACAAGGTCAGATTCAGAAAAGATATGACGGCGTTGAAAAACAAGGAGACCGAATTTTCATTGGACTTGATCACGAATCAGATGACAATGGAAGCATTCAGTGAGCTCGATGAAAGCGAGCTCGTTTCCAACAGACGGAAAAAAGAAAATGCCGAACTTTTGGATAAAGAATTAAAGAACAAGATTACGATGAACGTACCGGATACGATTAATTCGATTAAGAACCAATCAACCTTTGTCAGTGAGAAGTGGGGGATTAGTGAAAGTGCTGCTAAGATCGATCAGGAATTTGACAAGGAGGCTTAACTTTTTGTACCATTTTGTGTACTATGACGCTTGTACTATATTATTGAACACTGTTTATTAGGTAGACCTCACTTAACCTTTTTAATATGTAAAGTCTAAAGTAGCGTGAAAATCCCAACTCGACTTTGTGCTTTCCATAGCACATTTGTGATTTATCGCTCTGTGTACGAAACTCTGATTACATTAATAAAACTTAATATACAAATACATTACCTATGAATATCATACATAGGAAATACATAATACACTATAAACTTTCTTTAATCCTCCAAGTACAGATCTATCACTACTTTATCTTCACCGCTTTCTTCAGGTCTGCTATCATTGCCGTTTCTAACGAACTGCCTTTTGGGGTGCCCGCCTTTATCTAGCTCCATTAACATTGCAGTTGATGAGGCCCGCCTAGTCGATCTTCTTCTCTGTTCCTCCAATGCTGTGGGAACCGCAGCCACTTTAGAAGAAGCAGAGGGGGCAGAACAAGTAGAGTTGAGTGGAATTGCAGAGTGAGAAGGGGCAGCAACCAAAATATCCTTATCATTCAAATTTGAATCCTTTTCATCCTGAATAACCACTACGCTGTCCTCTTTGCCATACTCATCTTTATCTTCGGTCATAGAGCTGTAAATATCTTCTTTAGCATCCACAAACATGTCTAAATCTTCCTCTTCGCTGCCAGTCACAAAAGTGGAAGGTTGCGAGTCCTCCAATGCGGTCTTTCTGCTAATCACTAGTTTTCTTTTCTTCGCATGTTCATTCATAAGGGGAACATTGGAAGAATTACTAAGTCTTCTTCTAACTAAAGGTCTTGAATTTGACGTCTCATTATCGATGACCTCTTCATCAGCATTTTTAGGAGATCTTGAAAATTCAATAAAATCTGACAACTGGGTTTGGCCTCTTGCAATTTCTCTCCGTGATTTAGCTTCAACAATTATTTGTTTCTCATTAACTTTCGATTTATCATTTGGTAAGGCCACATAAGACTTCTGTTCATCAATGTCCATGGGTTCAGTTTGCTTCAATTCCTCAGAAAGAGCCTTCTGAGTTTCTTCTGGCTTTTCTTCTGGATGCATCTCAGATTGAGGTTTCCATGATTTCTCGTTCTTCTCCTTTCTACTCTCATGCAGAGTTTCTTCTAACTTCTCTTCATCACCTTCAAGTGGGACAGGAGCAGCAAGACTCTCCTGGATAATTTTTGTTTCCATAGTTTTTGGGTGCTCGACTGAAACCATAGAAGATTCCTTTGTAGCTCCTGGGTCAACAACAACGCTGGCATTAGCCTCCAGACTGTCAGTGCTTAACCCTTTAGCTGGGTCAACTTCCTTCTGCTGAATTTCCGAGCCAGTAACAGCCAGGAGATCTTTAGACATCTTCGCTTCGACCAAGGGAGCAGATGAAGGTATCGATGCAGGCACAGCTTCAAGATCAGTGGCTGATGGTGAAAAAGGGAGGGAAGGAGGAAGAGTGAGATCAATAGGTGTTTCAGCAGGGCTATCAAGAGGTATAACCAGTGGGGTGTTTGGATTAGACACAGGTTCAATGGCTTGACCATCAATATTTGTTACACGTTTAGAATCATTATTTAGATCCATTTGATCATCAATAATCACTGGCTCATCGATGGTATTGGCGATCATATCACTAGAAG
This sequence comes from Ogataea paraovalis, assembly GCA_030565405.1. Classification (NCBI taxonomy): domain Eukaryota; kingdom Fungi; phylum Ascomycota; class Pichiomycetes; order Pichiales; family Pichiaceae; genus Ogataea; species Ogataea paraovalis. The sequence goes on along the minus strand of JAJMBU010000047.1, from coordinate 64,213 downwards.
CCTTGATAGTTTCCTTTTTGTCTTCCAATTGATCATCATTGATATCGTCTGGTAGAATAATCTCCAAAGGTCTACCTTCTATTGCATCCTTCTTGAGTTCGTTCACTAAGTCTTGTACTTGGCCTAGCAATTGAACGCAATATGGTGTGATATCCCTTCTCGCGACTCTGACTTTCTCCCTAGTTGGGGTTCCAGGAGGTGGTTTCCTAGTTCCTGCATCAGAGTTCACGAATAAGAACTGTTTTTCAACAGCAACATTTTGTTCTTGAAAACTAGCTTGTAGGACTGACTCATTGACTTCAGTTTCTTTGGTCTCCAACTTGTTTTGTATGAATTGCAGGTATAGCACCAAAAACAAGCTATGGTAACAGTCGTCAATGACACCGGTGGCACCAAACCCATTGGCCATTCTTCTGAAATCAGCAATTTCATTCAAAAGGAATAACGTTAGCTTTTCCTCATACGTAAATTCCGTTTTGTTCCCCATATACTTGACAAAAGCTTTACAATCTGCAATGAATTCCGGGTAAATCATCTTAGATAAAGTTTCATCAATGAAATTTTTCTGAACATGAACAATCTTCTTGATCTTGAAGCAAGTTTTGGCTACAGCGACATCAAAGACTTTAACTTGGTTGACCATACTAGAACCTAACTTTCTTAACTTTCTAATCAAGTTGATTAACGAATAAATATCGTTAGATGCGTCCAACAGCTGAACATGGAATGAAATATAATCATAGTTGTAAACAAAATGTTTACCAGGTCTTTCATTTTCTGGTTTCCAGATGTTACTCAAGTTTCGAACGTTTGGTTTCAAATTGATGATCGAACTCATTTCTTGTTTTGCATTTTCAACCTCACCAAATTGATCAAAGTATATTTTAGCAATTCTATACTTTGGTTTATGCTGCCAATTCTTCTTATCATATGCTAGGCACTTCCTCAAAGCAGTGATGATAGCTTTACCAAAATCACTCATGTTCTCAACCTTTACGAGCTCTTTGTTCTTGAATAACGCATCGGAAGTTAAAAGTTCCAAACCTCGATCAATTCCTAAATAACCACGTTTCACCATCTTATAAATCAATGAACACAAAAAGTAATGTGGTTCGATAACAGGATCATCTCTGCTACTCGTCTTCAAGGCAAGCTGACACGACTTTAAAATACTTTTCACAGCAACCTCAGCAGAAAAATTCTCTTTCTGTAATTTCCATTGGACTTTACCAAGGAAATAAAAATTATACCAATCCTTTGGATTCAACTTCGTCGCCTCTTTGAAACATATGACAAGGATCTTCCAAACCGTTTTATCAGAAATCGGTGATACCCGACCCACTTGCTCGCTTTCAATTAAATCAGTATTCAAGCCATTACTACTAGGGGTTGGCATTGGCAAGGTACTAAGTGCCAATTTTGACATAGGCTCAGTTACAGCACCATATAATTCCTTGCCAAAAGAAGACCATAGAATGGCACATATTGGCTCGAATGATTTTTGCTGCTCGTTTGGGAAATTGCAGTATATGCTGATTGCCATTGTGTAACAAAGCATGGATTTCTTCTGAAGTAAAGCAGTGTTACGCTTTTTATCTTCATTGTTCAATTTATCCGAAGTCCAGATGAGATCATCTTCAACCAAGTAAGAATAAGTTTGACCCAGAAGTAACCAAGTCTCAAATCTATTAGTTCCACAAATTAGATCTGATTCGAACATTTTGATAACAAAGTCTAACTCTGCAGATCTACCTTGCATTGACCGTTTTCTAATCTTAAATAAAGCTAAAGCACAGACACCCTGCATGAAATACATACCTTTCTCTGCAGACTCAAGTACGTCAATCTTAGGTTTCTCAATATCAATTGTTAGCAAGCCATAAAAGGCAAATTTGATTAACCTGATATCTAGAACTCTGTTTTGTAAATAATCGTTCAGAGCAAAATGATTTCTTGATAGCACCGGAGTATTTATATCAGCATCTCCAATAACATCGTAGCACATATCCAATACGGACTTGATGTCCGTCTTTGGAATATTGAACATTGGATGCTTCTTCCTGAAGCAATAAATGAGCATGTACCTATTAACGTTGATAGCACTCGCCTTATCCATGGATGATGGCTCGGTACCATGATCAAAAGTAGTGAAGGTATCCGTTGTGATAGGAATACCATAGTGGCAATGGATCGTTTGGAAAAAGTCATTATCAGAATGAATCCAGTTCAGCTCAACTAGCATGGTTTCAACGTAAGAAAGGAAAATGCCATCCAGCCTGTTGCACATCTTTCTAACTCCTAATTGCTCGTGCAAAGTTCCATAAAAATCATTCAAGCTATCTGGCTTTGTGTCAACGTAATTCAACCCAAAGTAAACGCCAAGTAATGTAAACGATAACACGGTGATATCACAGAGCCTATTGAACGCGGTTATTGATCGAGTTTTCAAGCTTTTTTTTGTTGGTTTTACTGCAGAGGCATCCTCATAAACTAAGAATATGTAGCATAAGCTAAAGAATTCAATTACTTCACGTAGTGTTTTTGCAGCATTTTGTTTTGAAAGTGCCCATTTGTGCTTGGAGGCAAACTTCAGAAAGTTTTCCGCCATCGACCCAAAGAATCCCAAAATTTTGATCAACATTTGAGAACGTTGCAGCTCACTCCTCGTAATGCAGTTCTCTGATTTCACCTCTGTTAGCATCATCGTCAGCACTTTTTGGAAGCCTATTTGATACTTATGCAAAAGGTCTTCAGCTTCATAGTGCATAAATAGGACTGACCATAGCTGCAGTTTAAGCTCAATCGACGATCTGTTGATGAAGTAATCCATCTCTTGTTCTTCCTTGGTGTACGATGCTTTAACCTCTTCGTCGTCATCCAGAATACGTTCTAAAATTGCATTTGACTGATCATCACTAGTGAAAGTCTTGAATATTCTCATTTTGTAAAGTTGAATTTCAATACCTGATTTATTAAGCCTTGGAATCCATTCGTAGTTCACCATCGGGATATCTAGATCGATGTCTTCTGCCTTGCTGGATATTTCAGTCAACAAAAAAGACAGACGATCCGTATCAAACTCTGCATTTTGTTGTAAGAAGCATATTTCACACCAGCTCTTTCTAATATACAATTTGCTTAAGGATCCATCTGAGATCCCTTCCTCTTCAACCAAACCAAAGTAGTCGTCAACTAGGTTTGACCAATAGTCGATTCTGTTGCACAATGTTTCATCGTTCGATTGAAGCTCGTTCAACATGCTCTTGTTGGTAATCTTTTTCAATTTTAATTCTGCTTTGACTTCGATGCAGGCATCAACTAGTATCTCCAAAATGGCAACAGATAGGCCCAAGTTGGAACGAACCTGTTCAATATCAAATTCCACAAAATGCATCAAACTGTGATTCATCTCTTTAAAAAGGTAGATTCCAACAGCATCCACAAAGATTCTAACGTTTCTCAATGACTCCTTACACATAGAGCCATTTGTCAGTAAACATCCTCCGTTTGAATCATCAACTTTGATTAGATATTGTAATAGGATCATTCTTATTTGATCTAAATGTGGCTGTGATTCGTTGATCTGACGTACCAATTCTAGCAAGCCACCATTATCAAGATGTTCAATACTTGGTTCAGGCTCCAGGTCTGTCTCAATAGATCCAGAACTCAAAATCTCCTTGATCGAGGACCCCTTTTCATTATTGTTTTTTCCCTTTCCTTTAGAAGTCGTGCTATCCAATTTGAACATCAACGAATCGGTGTGCTCAGACTGCCAGTTCTCCAAAGAATTAGTGAAATCTTGGAATATTCGAAGTTCTTTATCGTTGGTCTCAGAATTAGAATTATTATCACCCACCGCTATATCAACCAATGTTGGAAAATTCATGTGAACGCCACAGAGTTCGATGAAACTAGGTAACGTTGTTGAAATAAATCTCTTTTGTTCATCAAATGAAATTTCTTTCAATTCAACGACCTCTGAGTCAAGTTTAGTTCGAGTCAATCTTTTAGCTGCAATTCTTTGAGCGGCAGTCAATTGATCAGTAGAGTTTCTAAGACTGGTTCTGCGTTTGCTTCTACTTTCAATCTCTTCCATTCGCCTTTCATTACTACCTGAAGGAGATCCCTGTAATCCCGTTAGATCTATCACTTCCTTGGAGTCATGATCCTGTGTATCAGGCGCACTTATAGCTGCAGCAGATTTTTTTTTTTCGCTGGAATCTTCGGTTGGAATCTTTTCAACGACTGTTGCCATGCTCCCTTTATCGGCAGAAGACTCCAATTGAACATCAACATTCTCCTGGGTTGCAACCTCGGTACCCTCCTTCTTCTTCTCAGTCTCGGAAGTAACAGCTGTGGCTACAGGATCAGTTGTCTTTGAAATCAGTTGATCATCAGAAAGTGATGTCTTGGGGTCTTCTTCAGTAGCAGTACGCAGTTCATTTTTGTTATCAGGATCAGCATTGCAAGTATCGTCAATATCCATCATCTCGTTCTCGGAATGAACAAAAGGCCCAGTAAAGGCATCGCCAGTTTTCTCAGAGGCATTTTCATCTGGCAGCCTGTCCTCGGTGACAGGCTCAACTTCAACATTATCACGATTATCAAGTTGCAAGACTTTCCTATGCTTGCTGGATCTCTTTGTGGTGTCCTTCGTATCATTTTCCTCTATTAATTCGACTCTTTTCTCGATCACGGTCAACTTGATCTTTTCTATTGGAAATCCAGAAAGAAAGTAGTTATCGTAAACTCTTGATCTCCCTTTAAGTTTCGGTAAGATCTCATTAATATCTTTCAAAAACTTTTTCAGTTCAATCTGGTTTTCGTACTTGTATAATTTCAATTCGATGATATCATTTTCAACAACTCTAAAGGAATCAAAATCATGTTTGTTCATTATTTTATCAAACTGTAACTTCCTCTTTTGCATCAACGCACTACACTTACCAGTGAACCTCTCTAAGAGTTTCTGTAAACGTTCATACCCAACACCTTGAGTATCATACAATTCATCAAGCGTTTCTTTGTAGCTCCTCAACAAACTAACCTGGTTAGGCAATAAAAACGAAGGGTTTCTCAAATCAATAGAAAGGTCATCTTCAGGTATTGACACATCAGAGTTACCAGCAGCACTGCCACGACCCCCAAATCCGCCAGCGTTAGAAGCTCCACTTGACTTCAAAGATTCAAACTCAATCAAAAGACGAGACAATCTTTCGAGCTTGTAAAAACTAAATATTTGTGATAGCAATTCAACAAGCTTGAAGTCAGCCTTACCGTGAACTAAAGAAACAACAAGATCATCGACTGCAGAAAACAATCTTTCAAACCAGTCAGCTTTTCTATCCTCTTCGTCATCATCATCATCTTCTTCTTCTTCTTCTTGTTCATCTTCATCTTCGTTGGCATCCATATTGGCATAATTATCATTGGACGTCGTGATCACTCTACTCAGATTGTCATCATTAACATTATTTTTATTTACAAGTTCTCCTTCAGTTCCCACTGAGTTATCTTTAGATCCATTGTTGATGATCTCCACAGATTTATTCAATCTTTGAGTGCGTCTATCATAGTACGCTTCACAGTCCCTCACCAACTCAGCAAGCTTCAAAAATCCTCTATTTCTAAAACTCAAATACTTCAAGTTTTCAATCGTCGGCGATCCAGATAGGTTATCTTCCTTAATGACTTCAATCTTGAATAGTACATCGTATTTCGAATTTGCCCGATCGTAGTCTTTCAACTTCTGATACTTTAGGGCCTCTTCAAAGACTTTAAACGAGTATTCAATCTGTAATTCTCTTGTATGCTCTTCAATGTCATACTCATCTTCAGTATGATTGATCGCCACAAATGAAGACTAAAATTAATCAATAAATTCATGTTAGTGTTAGTACATCTCATTCTAAGACAAATCAATGTGAAATGTAGTGACATACCATCTTCAAAAGACCTCAAAAGAGCTTTGGTGTCTCTTCAATTAGTCACAGAATTTAATCTTAACTGACAAATTTCAGTATCAATTTCACGTCAAAAAATGAGATTTACCTCTAATTGAATTGACTTCACTTCCATCAGATCTGCTGTTACATTCATCGAGCTAGTAGAGTAGCGAATCGATCGACGCGATCACACCAATTAGTTAACTAGTCCTTTAGGCCAGGGGTGTGCAAAACACCTTTTCCATAACACGTCACGTGACTGGTTTTTGTTATGGATGTTTCCTCAATTTTCCATAACACGTTGAGATTATATAACACACCTTAATGTTGGGTATAATTACTGCGCTGAAGAACTGAAATTAAAAATCCATCAGATCACGATTACATAAGCACAATGATTACATAAAATTAAGTAATATGATTATATAATAAACAGTTTTTTTTTGTGTTATGTGTTATGGCAGGGGTCAGTCATAACAACTTGTTTTGCACACCCCTGCTTGTCTGTCTGTCTGCTTGACCGTCGGGTCGGTGCACGTGATCGATTGGGTCGGTTTGGCTTGTCTTGCGTCGATGGGGAGGCTGCAGTCTGCAGACTGTCGACTGTCGTGTGTGTCAGAACTTAGGTAATTGGAAGTCGGTGCGGTTCGGCGGCTTTGCCCTGAGAGCTGAGTGTGTATAATATATTAGGTAACATATGGCCGGCGGTCGATCGACCATGATACCGTGATTTCGCGTCGATCATGTCTTTTTTATTATTATCTACACTACTAGTGTATTTGAATTGTACGTTATACATTGCTTTGTTTCTGTCCTTATGCTGCTTCTAGTTAACTATTCTTGTTTCCCTGTTGTTTTTTTTTTCTTTCTTTGTATTCTTGTTCCTCTTCATGAGTTCCCTCTATCTTCCCAACCCTTGCTTGTTGGGCATTCTGCTCACAATTTCTACTCACGATGGAAACCAGTTGGTCTTCCATTACCCCCCAAACCCAAATGAGTACGGTTATCAGCCAACCCCACTTGGAAACCAGGTCTTGAACACCGATGACGATGCCTATTCTAGCTCTAGTGATGACGAATATGATGACATTGATGATGAGGAAGACATGGATGACTATTCCTTGGATTATAATAATGGTACTGGTGCAAATGGCACTGGTTTTGACGCTGCTGCCGGTTCTGGTGGTCGCACAAGCCATCGGAGTAGCTTTGATGAAGATTTGGACTCCTCTATCGACGGTAGTGGTAGCAGCATGGGAAGTAGTAGCTTTGCTGGATACAATAATGTAATGGGATCTACTTCTAACGCTACAGGTGCTTACTCAGGAAGAGAGTTGTTGAACATGTTGGATGAACAGGATCGTCGCAGAAAACGAAAAGAGAAGAAGAGAAAAAATTTGATGAAGAGAATCATCATGGGAGAACAACAGCTTCAACAACAAGAACAACAACAGCAGCAGCAGCCATCTGCCGTTTCTCTTGATATAGCTGCGAACAGCACCATAGCAAGCTCTATCAATCTGCTGAGTAATTCAAATAACGGCAATAGCAGTCCCTCAATGGCTCCCAAATCCATCAATTCGAATACGAACATGACATCTACAACAAATAACACAGATATCAATTCTCCGACATTGGCAAGTAACGATAACGATAACACAAAACACAAAGTTGAAAAATTGTTTGGGTTTGATGTTGACTTTGTCACTGAAATTACAACACCACCCAAAAAGTTGTGCAATACTAGATTTGAGTTATCGGTCGAAGATATGGCCTTTTTAGGTTTGCCTACTCATATCAATGATGATGGAAATTGGAGAGTTTCAAATCATCGTCATAATGGGAAATCAAAAAAGAATAGAGATAAACAAAAGAAAAACAAAAGTAAGCATTCAGATGTGGGAAGTAACCATTCTGATGATGTCAATGATACAACAATGGATAATACCTTGGTTCCCAATGATGAACATACAAAAGACGAAATGGATACTGCTGAATATAAAGACGGGAATGAAACCCAATCGAAAGAAAAGGAGAAAACAAATGAATGCCCAATGTACATGTTCCATCTGGTCTTTGTCATGAACCCTCCAGTTGTTGAGTATAATTACAGAATTGATGAAATGTTCCACTTTGTGGTTTACAGATTAACATTATTGTTAAGATATGAGCAACATAAATCAAACTATGTATGGGAACAATCTAAGATGATAATAGAGACTCGGGAAAAATGTTCCACTTTATCAATTAATGAGCAGTGGATGAATATCATTGAAAAATCATCGCTTGCCAATTTGATTTCCAAAACTTATCAATCAATTTCGAACTCAGAGATTGTCAACATTGAAATCAACGGCAAGCTAAGATCTTTTCAAATACCAATAAGAACCGAATTTAACTCTTTGCCACCACGCCACATCAATGTTATTCCAGGTTCAACTCTATCATCAGTCTCACCATTCAATACAATTGGTATGGACCAATTGTTCATGAACAATTTAGGGACAATAACACCTCTGATTTCGTCTTCATCGACAGACGATGGATTTATGGCCCATTTTGCTTTACTTTTACTTGATGATCCTGAAACAATCATTAAAGATATAAAGGCTCAGAAGGATCCACTAATTGCGAGCTTTATAGGGATGATCAAACCTACTGAATCCTTGGCCCGATTATCAGCTCTATCTGGTTTGGATATCATGGAAGTCAAGTTATTTGCAAATCATTTAGTTTATTGGAGAAGAGCTAAGGCTGTTCTACCTTTGAACCCTAGAAATATATATATAGTATCTCCTTTGGCTCCGTTATCCAACCTATATAGAGATGCAGTTTTGTTTAAGCAGCAATTCCAGAGCTTACCTGTTTTACCAAACTTTTTGTCATCCATTTCAGCATCAGGAGTTAAGCCACGTACAATCAATTCCATTATTCCTTCTAGAGACCACCGTGATTTGTACATGGATGCCATCGGATGGTTGTTGAAGTTTGGATATTTGACCCATCTACAAACTTTTCTTTACTTAAAGATTACAAAAGAAATTAAGATTAAAGTTGATGAAGAATTGGAAACAGAAAGGAAAAATAAGAAAAAAGGAGAAAAATCTAAAAATGATGGCGATAGCAGCATTGCATTGTCCTCCGACGATGATAATGATGGGGGCAATGATGATGATGACGGGGATGATAACAAGATTGGAAATACAGATAACACCACAAAAAGAAAAGAAGCTGAGAAGCTGGCTTCGTCCTTAGATAGCTCCTCGAGTCTTAAGAATAAACTAGCTATGCATAGAAATAGTCATGGCCGAGGACATAGCTCTCATGTACATGACAGCTCAACAAGTTTGAACAACAATATCGGCAATAAGCATAGTGAAACTAATGGATTGAATAGCAGCTCAAGTTTGCAATTGGATTCTAAGCATAAGAGGCCCCTGGTTCAATTTGAAGAAGAAGAGGAAGAAGACACCATGCTTTTAGATCCAGAGAGTGCCACTGCATTAGAGAGAAGATGGATTTCAAAGTGTGTAGAGGGGCAGCCTATTGAAGTTGTCAATTTGTTCTACAAATTACTAAAATACATGAATGGTAGGTATCCATTGGAGTTATTGATGGTGAAAGAGAATGTCAGTAGGCAGGATTTTAAAAAGCTGCTTGCAGCTTTGGAAGACCATATAGTCACCGTACGTCACTGGTGATGTGGGTGGCCCTATTTCGCATAGATAGTGATTACTGTATGTAGTATATATATGTGTGTAAATAGAACGTGTAATTTATCACTAAATTAGATATTTGCATGCACATGTATATATACGTGAACAAGAGGAGCCAAGGCGGTGCCCACGAGTTAGTCCGGCGACGCGTCGATCAACCTCAAATGCGTAGCCGCGCGTCGTTTGCAGCTAGCAGGCGAGCCCGGATCAAGACGGTGCTGAGGACCCAACCATTTATTGGGAACAGAAACTTCTCTAGTTAGATGGATTGCAAGGTACCAATTTGTGGTTGCCGTAAAAGCATAGACGCTTTGGTACGATAAGTTTATTTGAAGTTCACTGTTGTTGAGCACATTTCATTTGCTCTAAGGAAAGATCCAGATAGCTTCGGATTTGAAATTTGTGTCCGTTCGTGCCTTGTTTTTTTTTGTTTTTTTCATTCAGCCGTTTCAACCCATCATCATCATCAGTCTTTGAATTTGGGCTTTAACGTACAGTAATTGAGCTATCAATCAGGGTGTGCTTCTTATTGTGTGTGTGTTTTTTGTTTTTTTGTGGTTTTGCATATCTGCTACTGCCGTCTTCGGGCCCATTCCATTCAGCCATCACTTCGTAAGCAGTGTTGAGATTTCCGTCTATAAAGGGCAAGAGTTTTCAAAGCGCCCAACTATAAACAATGGCTGAGAGTATAAGGTTGAGCGATCTACAGCCCAATACTGAAGACTCTACACCAATGTTTTCCGATCAAGAGCGAGAGATATTGTTGCAGGAACAACAGCAACGGTATTTAAGGCAGTCTAATGAAAGGTCTTTGAGTCGGTCAAAGAGACTCAGCGTATCCCACGCATACTACGTGTCCGTTATGGTACTATTAGGAATACTACAGATCATTGGAATTGCATTTTTCACGAAGGGGTTTCTATTGTCGAGGCAGGTTCTACCGAATAAGTCAACTTGTTTCGAGCAGTATGGGTCGGAGACCTGCTTCAACTCTTCTCCATTCAACAAGACGGTTATATTGTTGATCGATGCATTGAGGTTTGATTTCGTGATACCCGTTGAGAATTCAAAGGCTCATCCAAACTACCATAACAACTTCCCTATTCTATACGACTATTTTATAAGAGAGCCAGAAAATTCGTTACTTCTAAAGTTCATCGCTGACCCTCCAACTACCACTTTGCAGAGGTTGAAAGGGTTAACGACAGGTTCGTTACCCACTATAATTGATGCAGGATCCAATTTCGATGGAGATACAATCGACGAAGACAATTTGATCTCACAGTTGTATTCACATGGGAAGCATGTGGCGTTTGTCGGTGACGACACTTGGACGGCGTTGTTTTCACCTTTTCTGTATCCTAACTTGACGTATCCTTATGATTCTTTGAATGTTTGGGATCTACATACGGTGGATAATGGTGTCATTGAGCATCTGTTTCCTATCATAAGGGAGAACAACGATTGGGATGTATTGATTGGTCACGTTCTCGGTGTGGACCATTGTGGCCATAGATACGGTCCTGAACATTATGCTATGAAGCAGAAGTTGAACCAGATGCAGACCGTGGTTAAGGATATTGTTGATTCTATCGATGATGATACGTTACTGATTGTATTTGGTGATCATGGAATGGACTCTACAGGGAACCATGGAGGTGAATCACAGGACGAAGTTGAATCAACTTTGTTCATGTACTCCAAGAAGAAAGCTTTTGGTAGGCTTGATGATAATAGTAATTACGACGTTACAGGCTTAGGTAAGAACTTTAGATCTGTGAATCAGATTGACTTAGTTTCAACATTGGCTTCGTTGATGGGCATTCCTATCCCGTTCAATAATTTGGGATCACCTTTGGAAGAGGTGTTTATTGGTCCCGCCGGTGAGGATCATCTAAATTACGCCAAGGTCAACTTTATAACATCACAACAGATTGATAATTATAGAAAGAATTCGGCGGAACTATCCTCAGATGAGGAAGTGAATGAATTATTTAGAAATTTAAAAGACCAATGGGAATCCTTGGATTTGAATTCAAGCTCGGTTAAGGAGCTTAAGGAGTTCAACGAAATGGCATCCAAATACCAAAAGCTCTCCTTGCAAAAATGTAAATCCAAGTGGGCTAAATTTGATAACATTTGCATTACAATAGGTATTCTTCTAATCACCACAGCACTAGTTTTACTCATTATATATTCAAAGATGATTCCATCGGTGGTTATTGCCCAGTTAAATCCACAGTTTATTAATTCGACAGTGGCAATCGTCTTGGTCTACACTCTGTTATCAGCTTCATTCTATATCATTTTTAAACCTGAAAGCTTACCCATCATGTGGTCTATACTATTTGGAATTTCAATTGGTATAATTAACGGCATGCTGGCACCGATCATGGACAGATATTCAATTCCATGGCTACTGTCCCAATTAGCTGAAAATTTGATTCAAAATGGTTGGACTTATTTTGCATTGTTTTTAATTGTTCTGCATTCGCTGATTTTCACTAGTAACTCGTTTGTCATTTGGGAAGATAAGATAGTTGCATTCTGGTTGAGCACATTTGGTTTCTTGGCTTTCTTCAAGTCATTTGAACAAAAGGCAAACTATAAAAAGTTTGTTGGTGGTTATCACTCTGTTGTTCTCATCTTTTTAACGAGGGTTGCATCGTCAATCCGTTTTTGTAGAGAAGAGCAAGGTGACAAGTGTGTTACGAACTTTAAGATCACATGGTGGTCGATATTGCTATTGTATCTATCTGCTATAGTACTACCCATCTCAATTAAATATTTCTACAGAATATCACAGTCATACGAAGGAGCAGCACCATTCTGGATCTCCAAAGGGTTAAGAAGCATGATGTTTTTAGTTGCCATAATGTGGACTTTGGAATACTTTGAAAACAACGAAGAGATCAACTCAAAATTCGACGTTCCGTTATTCTTGTTCAAGAATACTAGATTGACTATAGCGAGGGTTGTGATGGGAGTTTCCCTAATAGCAGGTAATATCATTTGGTCTTTAGGCCCTATATGTGTGAGATTGGAAATTGAAACCAAACCGAATGTTCCGAGAAAGGCCAATTTCATAGGGTATGGTAATGCGTACGGCTCAACCTACTTCTTGTTCGTCATTAACGTTCTATCTGCAATCTTGCTAGTCAACAAACCTTTAGGTGGGTTGTCTCTATTCATCCTGATCAATCAAATATTGACACTCTTGGAGTTGGTTGACCTTTTGAACATACGTACTAATCTGATCTCTGTTGTCGTGATGGGGTTGTTGGGTTACTTGCACTTCTTTACCTCGGGCCACCAAGCGACTTTGGCAGCCATCCATTGGGAGACTGGTTTCATATTGACTGAATCAATTGTTTTCCCGTTCACGCACATTGCCATCGTGTTGGATACATTTGGACCATTCATCATAGTATCACTATGTGTGGCGTTATTATCACTTTGGAAGATCCCACCTACTTCAAAACCAATCTCGTTGATTTCGAAAATCGTGGAGAACTCAACCTCGTTATTGATCTACCAACTTTGCTTGACCTTGAGTACTTTGATCATGACAAACCACTTCAGAAGACATTTGATGGTTTGGAAAATTTTTGCTCCAAGATTCATGTTGAATGCTATGGTGTTGATTATCATGAACGTTGTTTTAACTTTGGTGACTGTGGCCTTTGCGAGTGGGAAAGTTATCAAACGATGGTATAGGATGTTTGGTGGTGGTATCACTGCTAATGGCACTGTGGGTGTTAGTGCTGGTTGACTATGTTAAACTATCCCTTTGTATATTTAGAATCATATTACCGTCTATTGTTTGTGTTTTTTGTTTTACGTGATGTGTTCATCAATATCCTTTGTATCTATCTATCTTACTTGTTATCCACTTTCCCCTTTTGATTTTTTCTTTTGTCGTCTGTCTGTCTTATCTTTCATTTTTATAGACCTAGCATTAAAGTTCTCAATAAACGTTTTATTATTCTTTACAATTTTTGAATTATTATCAACATTGAGTCTAACTTCAAGTGTAGTTACAGAAGGTCACTTTAAATAAAAGCAGAGGAAAAAGCAGATAGATAATATTACATAGATTTAATTAAAAACAGTCATTTTGAGCTTGTTGTGGTAGTTTGCCTACTCGAGATTCACATCCAAGTTGCTTAAAAATACTTGATCGTCCAAAGCACCGAAACCATTATCGTCATCCATAATCAAATCATCACCAGAGCCATATAATAGATTGTTATCAAAGTCAAAGTTAGCATTTGGAGCGTTGTTTCCAACAACCACTGAAAATGGATCTTCGAAATTGTTACCTGGGATAGGTTGAGGCATAGGTCCATTCATTCCAGGCACCATCATATTCGGTTGCTGCTGTTGAATTTGGACTTGCATTGCTTGCTGTGATGGTTGTGGTAACTGCTGCTGCTGATGTTGCTGCTGCTGCTGCTGTTGTTGCTGAGCTTGGGCTTGGGCTTGGGCTTGTGCTTGTGCCCGGGCTTGTGCCTGAGCCTGTGCCTGTGTTTGCGCTTGGGCTTGCACCTGTGCTTGGGCTTGTGCAGCTGCTGCAGCTTCGGCTTGGGCTCTTGAAGCAGCAGCACGCTGAGCAGCTTCCTGTTCTGCCTTTTGTTCTTGGAGCTTACGCTTTTGTTCTTCTTCTTCAAGCTTACGTTTCTGTTCCAATCTCATCTTTTCTTCAAGTTCAAGTCTTTTTCGTTCGGCTTCTTCTTCAGCTTCCTTACGTTTCTTTGCCTCCTCCTCTTCTTTCTGTTTTCGTATGGTTTCCTGTTTAGCGCGGTAACCAGCGTAATCCACTGACTTTTTATACTTGTCAAAAGTATTGAGACTTAAATATTTTACCTTACTGGTCTCCGCAATCTCTTTCTTGAACTTAACATTCATATCGGATTTAATTTCGGAAAGTAGCTCATCGTATTGTTTCGCCTTTTCAGTGGAGTACCCATTGAAATGTTTTTTTAGTTCGCTCATTTTTTCCATTTGGTATGCATATTGATCACTGATCAATGCTGCAGAGTCCCCAGAACGGGACTCTATCCCAACAATCCCTTCACACTCTTTTTTGAGCTCAGAAAGTTGCTCCGCAACAACACTCTCTTTTAACTTCATGACTTTCAAAGATCCAAAAAGGTAGTCATCAACTTTACCTTCTTTAATTTTTTTCACCAAAGAGTCATGAGCTTCTTTGTCATCTGGAGATATGGATTTTTCATCAAACAACTTACCATCTATGACACAATTTGGGAAAGAGGAAGGTGGTATTATACTATGGAATGGGATTGATTTGTTGACTACGTTTTCTAACAAGTCGTTATTCAACTTAAACTTCTCCAAAGCACTTAGCCTAAAAGAATAGACGTCTGATTCATCGTTTAAAATCTGACCTTCGATAGGGTTAAGTGGTGGGATAGCCAAATTGTAAATGGGGTGTGATAGCAAGTTGGAAGACTGTTGGTTGTTATGGTATGAACTTTGGAACTGTTGTTGTTGTTGATGGTGAGCCAGTTGCGGGTGTGTTGGGTATCCGTACCCTTGTTGTTGAACACCATGCTGATGGTCCATGTGAGAGTTATTATGGTGGTGCATGTTTGAAGGATGTTGTGTGCCAGGTTGATAGCCAGCCTTCAGCGCAGCTGCAGCGGCAGCGGCAGCCTCAGCTTTAGCACGCATCCTCCGGGATCTATGTGTAGCTGCCATTTTTGTCCTATCTGTGATTAGGGATCTATGGAGTTGTAAAACGCAATTGCAGACAGCAGTTGGAAGGTAATCTTGAGGGAAGGAAATGTTTTACATATACATATATATGCATAAAAAAGCCTTCTGCGATTTATTTACTGTTGAGAGAGATATGAGGAGCGCTGTTCCTGAGCGACTCGTGTTATCCTCCCACAAATTACAATCTCAGAGTTTCATGTCGACGCGGACGTCGACGTCACACCTAAAAATAGGTTGAGGATTATGTAATTTGTTACTACCTTCCTATAGGTTATTCAACACTTCAAATAAATAGAAAGAAACATATCGAAAACATTGGAGAACTGAAATGTAGGTAGTTAAACAAAAAAAAAGCCAGCGAAGCCCGTAAATAGGAAAACCAAGACAAAAAGCAGTAAGAAAAATCGTAGAGCATAAAATATATTAAATAACTAAAAAGAGAAAAGTACGAAAACTAAAACCGGCAACCAAAGAAAAAAGTTAAGTAGCATGAATCGAAAATCGACAAAAGAACAAATTAAATCATTCTGGTACAGCAGAACTATCGTCTTCCGGTGTATCATTGAAATTCGTAGAATGGGTTAGCTCGTACTTCATCAACCTCATTTTTCTACGTCTGTTAATGAAACTCAAGGTACTTGATGTTTGACTTGCAGGACTCAAACCTTCAGTATCATGCTCACCTTCCTCGATCAAATTATCATTACCCAAATATAATATCTTCATGATGTTACCAAAGGAAACTATGATACTCTTGTGCCCAAACTTATAAACAGGTCCAAGTCTCTTGATTAGCAGTCCAGAATCATCACCATCCGGAATATCGTAATACCTCACATGTCCAGTGGCTGACATTGTCCAACCCTCCCATATATCACTCAATTTAGGGTATCTTTTTGAAGTGGATTGTTTTGAACGTCTATTTTTAACTTCAGACAGGTTTAGTTGTTGCAACAATCTGAAAGAATGTGAATATGATGGTTTGTCACTAGCGTTTGAAATATCCTCCTTCTCTTTTCTTCTAACTCCCATCAACATGTTCAAATCAGTGGCACACCAACCTTCAACGTTACTCAGCCAATGCTGGTGTTCAGTAACGGATGCAAAACCAAGACATCTCGTTTCTCTAGGATCTCTTTCCACTCTCAAACAAATAGAATTTTTGGCCTTGTTATCTATAGAGAAAGTATGAACAATCAATGTGCTTGTTTCCAATTCGGTATAGGCAATAGAAAATGACGTCACTGAAGCACACCCACAAAAACGACAATGCGAAGGTTCGGGATAGAAAACCTTCAAAGTAGAAGGTTTAAATTGACCAATTGGGAACTCCTTCAAGAGTGTACCGGTTTGAACATCAATCAACTCACATTTCAAACCACAAGCTCTGGCAATCATTCCAACGAAGGGAACAGTTTCCATGACTACATCTGAATAATCAACTTGTTGAGGTGCCATATAAATGTTCTGCTCTGAAGGACTAGAATTCGTGTGAGTACCGTAAGGATTTTGACTGGCTCTGTGATCTTCGTCATCTTCACTGATCGCAACAGAATAATTGACATTCGTTAAAGTAACTTGCGAAGACTTTCTCATATGACTTCTAAATCTCTCAAGGGCCTCTACCGATTTCATGTTTATTGATGAAGTTCTTGAAATAACTGCCGGAGTGATCAAACTCTTACCAGAGTTATAACTTTCAGTTTGAATCTTGATGTTTCTAACTTTCCATTTGTTGTTTATGACGGTCGCAACAACCAACGATCCATCCCTCGTAATGCAAACCAATCTATCATTAACTCTTGGTGAGGAGAGTTTTTTACATTTGACAATAGGCAAGTTTGTTAGTGTTGTCCTTCCAACAGATCCATCCTCACAGTTGATTGTAACCAACTCACCATGCTTTAAAACAATGACAAATTCGTTATTGGAGTTCACACTGAGTAATGATAAATTGGTTGTTCTATCAAATGTTGAATCCATGGATAATGAACGGTTATGCGCGAGTAATGTACTCGTGGCAGCTAGCTGTGGTGAACCTGGCTGTTGATGTAGAGAGACTAAAGTACGTCCTCTTGGTTTGAGTTTCTTTTTGGGTGGGGCCACTGTTGTTGGTGTCTCGCCTGTTGTCTCTGTATCGGCGGACTTTAGTGATGGGGGTTTCTGGCTTGGGGTACTACTTCCAGAATCTGCATCTTCCTGTATTGTTATCTCTTTTCTCAGCTTTGATTTTCTTGTAGTTAATTTTCCTGTGCTTGTTCCAGTTGCTTTCTTTCTATTTGTCGCAGTTACAGCGGCCGTTTTATTTCTGAAAAATGACTCCAAAGGTGCACAATTGGCTAATTCGGGAACAAGAATCGTCCAAACCCAAGACATAGTTAATCTTGACCAACATTTAACAACACCGCATTTACTGAAAACAGTGATGAATGAGCCAGAACTCGACATGACAACGTTGGTGATCGGTAGCAATCGTCCTGAAACCGGAAGCTGTGTGGGAGGAGGTAATGGTGTAGTCATTGGGGACCAAACTAAGACCTTATGATCCATACCGACGGATACTATAAATGGACACGAGGACGTTGAAATCCTAACAACATCCAGGAAGTGGCCTTTTGTCAAATCTTTTGAATGGAACTCTGGAGGATGATTCAAGCTCAATTGTTTGGAATTTTCATCGCTGTCATCCTCGATATTATTTGTCGAAGAGAATCCTTCTCTATCAACGGAATATTTCAAGGTTGCAAATGCACTTGAAAGAACAAATAATAAACAACTGAAAAATTCAAATACGTAGTAAATGTCAAATTTATAAGTGGTACTCAAATCGAAGTTCAATGCTCTTCCATCATTCCGGCTTGAAAAATCATTTAAAGTGGAGTTTAACATAACAACTGTTGGTCCATCAATTGAGACAACTAGTTCATTTACTTTCACTTTATTGATCATTTGGTAAATAGTCGATAATTCATAAGCAAATCCTCTCATATCTAGGAACAAGTTGAAAATTGGATAATCCATAATACTAACGGTATGGCCATTGCATGAGACCAAATGGGGGTCTTTCCATGAGACTGGTGTGTTGAATTTAATACCATTTGTCCATTTTAAGCATAACAATAAAACAAAAATAATAATCAATATTGACCTTTTAATGGTGGTGAACAAAGGCAACTTCACTTTTAATAGATATTGCCCGATCATTCTCTTGTAGGAAATATTGCCTGTTGAATCTAAATTGTTGAATAGGGCGGACGATAAGATGGATCCATTACCCAATGGTTTCAAAGTATTAGACCTTTCAATATCTGAGGATTCATGATGTGCAGATCTTTGGATTAGATCTTCTAATTCCAGTCTACGAATGTCAATACTTAAAACGGCAGTGAAGTATGTGGCATGGAGAATGTGATCAAATATGATACATAAAGAAACAAAAAAACAAAACTGTTTACCACCCATGGCAACAAAGGGAGATACTAAAAGCATTATCAAAATTTCAATGGTGACGTTGGTTGTTGAGATAGGACCGCTTTTCATTATTGCTTGGTTCATTCTTGTCAGTAGGTTCAACTCATCGGGGGTCTTTGACACGGAGACAACCAATCTGAACATATTTTCAACGCTGGTTAATAATACAAGAGATAGAACAACCTGATATGGAATCTGTAATATCTCATCACTTCTATAGAAATAAGAAGTGATTGTGGCACTTGCAAATACAGCCAGAGCAACTTCGACAACAAAAGCCAGCATCAACCCAGCTCTTGATTTCACTGAATGAATGTTGGTCAAAGAAATAAGAACATATATTAGAATGCAAATTGGAGTTATAGTGATCAAAAGGGCCTCGAGCCCATTACATGTCTTGTATACCACTTTAAACTTGTTGACCCTTTTGGTACGATCATTCGCAACTTCATCTTCATCTCTAAAGATTAAGAACTTCGGATTTTCTTTGATTTTAATTCTTTCAAGGTTTTCGTTCAATATTCTTTCAATCTTTTCATTTTGCACGTTGTTGTAACCATGGGATAACCTTTCCGATCCATAAAATATGCAAATTTGTAACGCATCTGCACTTTTGATTAATCCATCAACTTTCACAATCCCTGAAAATAGTTCCAAGTGATCAAAAGATAATCCCAACGAAGATTTATCGTGTTCTCTGGATTGGATTGTTCTCAAAACATTTTCATCGTTCAGCAATTCTGTGAGGTTATTATTCCAATAATCAAGTGGAGAATGTACATAAACAGAACCTTTTCTATTTTGAATCGAATACAAATCCAGGCCTTCAAGTAACTCTTGTTGTAACTCGAGTATGTCCGCCAAAAACTCTTTACCTAAAGTTTTCACGTCGTTTTGGCCGATATCATTTTCAAAAAAATTGAATTCATCTCTCGATTCGAGATTAAGATTAGGTTGTATCCATATATTTTTGAAACTGAAATCTGGATATGGACCAGTATGGTAAATTCCATCTTCCATCGTATCTATTATGGGATTGATCGTAACGGACTTGATAAATTGTGAGTTTCCAAAACCACTAGAAAAAGCGGACAATGGTGAAGCATAGAGTGAATACAGTGCTGGGTAGCTGAGAACAAAAAACAGTGTTGAAGGCCAGAGTATGAAGGCTGCAGAATGTTTGAGGACCCCATGGATTAGTAATTTATGATAATGTTGAAGTAAATGCAGCCAATGTGCATATTCTATGAGCAGTAGTCGTCTATACCTTTGGTAGTGATATATTATTGTCGTTATCATATTTGGTCGT
The DNA here is from genome assembly GCA_030565405.1 of Ogataea paraovalis. NCBI lineage: Eukaryota > Fungi > Ascomycota > Pichiomycetes > Pichiales > Pichiaceae > Ogataea > Ogataea paraovalis. The sequence goes on along the minus strand of JAJMBU010000047.1, from coordinate 44,030 downwards.
CGTACACTTTGTATATTTATATATATCTATTTAAGGATGTATTTTCTCTTCTTTCTAGTTTGAAAGTTGTATATTAATGTATTAGGATGTTGGTATCGTTTGATTGGAGTTATTCATATGCTTTATTAGGTAACCAGAGCGTGTGGAAACAATTGCAGTTGATGAAGAACAAAGGAAAACTTTGAGCAAAAAGGTAGGGATATTAATCAGAATTGCTCTCTATATACAGTACAAAAGAATTGCAATTATTTGACGAATCCTTATCCTATGGAGATCAGGTGGTTGCACAAAGGATGGCAATTAAAGACGGCGAAGGGAGGGCGATAAATTCCTAACGATGAATGTGAAGGGGCACTGAGTGGTAGGTGCTTGAAGAAGAATTAATGTTTCTGAATGTCCCTATTTCTTAGAAATATTAAACCTTCTGTTGGAGTAAATTGATGTTTATAAATTCAGATAGCTGTTCTCTAATATGATGTATAGTCCGGTGTGGTTCAATTGATAAGAATCAGCGTATGTCGAGGGCCGATGGGGTAAAGCAAAGGGGTCGGCTGTTTTCAGAAACCAATAGCTGGACTTCAAAAAAAAATAAGGAGCTAGATGCAGCGAAGATATGGAAATAAAATGAATAGAAAGTAAGATAATGCTGCAGTGGGAATTCAAATTTTACTTGCGATCAACGTAGTTTAATTATGCTGTTGGGTAAGAGGGAAAATGAAAAAGTAAGGTATATTTAAAGGTGAAGCAAGTTCCCATGAAAATAAGCCCTCTTCGCTGTGTTATAATGAAGCTGTGAGTGCGGGTGAGTCTCTCGCCCTGTTATTTTATTTGTGTGGTTTTGAACGGTAGTCGGTACGTGGTGGCATTAGCACAGTTCCGCTGCCGTGGTGCTTGCGGGGCAACAGCGACAACAGCACCGGGCGATTCAGACGGTGCCGGAGAGGGCCGCGAAGAGGCGGCAGCAGTTGCAAGTTGCGAGTTGCACGGGACCCTGGGGGTCATGTGGGATCTTCACCGGGTGGATGCCGGGCCAGGGCTGGGATGAAACTTGATGACGGGCTGGAGAGCCAAATCAGGTGGTGCAGCTGGGACAGCTGTTTAGCGAGCAGGCGGGCCAGGATCTTTGATGGCTGCATGGGGAGCCAGGAAATAAGCATCTCGGAGGTGTGATTTTGTCTACTCGATGCTCCATAAGATGCGTACATGAAGAGGTTGTAGTCAACCATCTAACCAGGAACACCTGTCTTTTATCATGCTAGAAATTATGAAAGGCCCCTAATACCAACCAGTGCACAACAGCAGAGAGCGGCTGGTTGCCGCTGGAATCTTTCGCCGTTTCACTGTCGATCCTCACAAGGAAACAGAAGCTGATGGAGATCCAGAAATGCGAGCGGCGCGTGCCAGGTGAGAGTTGAGGAGCAGCTAGAGAACGCATTAAACTGTGCTCCCTTTCTTTCAGGTATGATATGGTATTCGTTATACATCATATCCATATATTATAGACATATATATATACCTATCCGTTGTCTTTTGGTTATGAGAACAACCTCTATCGAGGGAGAATGTCAAGTGTATATGTGTATCTGGCAATTAATCAATGGTTTTCGATTATTGTTAGGCGATCCCGTATCTGGGGGGGGAGTAAATTTCTGGCACTATACTATTGTACGTATTTACTAGCTGAATTATTATAATACAGGGTATAGGAAATTCTACGTGCCTCACCGTCTCGACATTGTGTCGATTCCGCATCCGGCGTTTTTTTAGCGAATCCTGTTTGCGAACATTATTATGGTGTCTCTCTCGCCGGGCCGCTTTAATATTAATTATATGTGTGGGTAAGTAAACCCTTCAACCATTACAGTTGCGAGCCAGTAATATTTTTCATCAGTATATATATAAATGTACGTAGAAAAATATATGGCTACCAGGTTGAGGAAGAAAAGTAAACTGCATAACACCACAACAGCTTGCGTCTCCTTCCACTCGGTACATCAATTTATACTTCCTCGGGCGGTGAGCCTGCATCTGGCGGGTCAGCCAATGTGGCTCTTGCTCTAAACTACTCTCCCTCTCCATCCTCGATTCCACGATTATGGTAGCAGCGATCGATGTGTCCATCAACGATCCATTCAACAGCTTGATTTAGAAAAAAAACTGAGCTTAGAAACAGGGACCATTCGGTATCTACCACAAAATCATAAAAACTTATAAATAATCACTTTAAAGTTGTACTCCCGTATCTAGTATCTCCCTCGCTCTGCGTGAATCAGTGATTAACCTTACATTACAATAGCTTTCATGGAGTCCAATGGACAATTACGTTTATTTTTATGCTTCATCACTTTCCTAAAAGCACTGATTTATAAAAAATCGTATCTTCCATTCATAATATACACTTAATTTTAAAACTTTTGGTTTTTTTTCTTCGTTAAGAAATGCGGGAGGCGGGGTCGTTACCTAAATACCTGATTTTTTTTTCTTTTTCTTTTTCTTTTTCCTTTTCATCTTTTTTTTACACTTCAGTCTCTGTTGGCAAAAGAAACACCATCACCTGCAGCTTTACAGCACTTGATTTCTCTAACCCATTCACTATTCAGAATTTGTTTTCCTGTGATACGTCTACCTGGAACAGGATCTAACAACGAATAGATCACGTTCCTGCATCTGGCTCTCTTCAAACATTCGATAGGTTCGTAACCTTTGGCATCTCTTCTCTTTTGCAAGTATGTGCCGAAAAATTCGTCTTCTTCATTTGCCAACTTCCAAAGTTGTCTGCCCGATCTCATAGCCATATAAACCACACCACACGCCCAGATATCAACCGGTCTCGGATCAAACTCTTTGAAAATGTACTCTTCAGGTGCAATGTATGGTGAACTACCGGATATACCACCGCTTAGTTGTATGTCATCTTCCCATGCGGTTTTAAAGCATTCTGCATTACCAAAATCTGTAATCTTCAAAGTTCCGCTGCAAGTTAACAGCAGGTTTTCCGGTTTCAAATCACGATGTGCGATACCCATTTCATGCATGTAGCTAACACCCCTGATCAATTGTTTGAAAAAACAGTCAGCTTCAGCGTACTCTAGTTTACCGGCAGTAATGATTAACGAATACAAATCGCCACCAGAACAATACTCCATCACTTCGCAATAATCGGATTTCGCATCTTTCAGTAAGTCAAAAGTGGAAATTATATTCACATGCTTTAACGACGAAGAAATACAAAATTCGTTTGTCAATCTTTTGGAATACTTTTTGTCATTTTCGTTGGTCTTCCTTTTGAATTCTTTAACGGCAAACAACAACTCTGTTCCAGAAGCCGAAATAGATCCCTTAGAAAATTCCTCGCTGTTTGGATCGATATTATTTGGATCGATCTTTCTGTGTGCCACTCTAACAACACCAAACGCACCACGTCCAATGACTTCTTGGCATTTTCCATACTTCTCCACAAACGACCGGTTGTCAACAGTATCTTCACTGACTGGAACACTGACAGCCGTGGTTGGCTGTTGAATAATACTTGGTGTAGGCCCTGAGAACTGAGTGATATCACCTCTTTTCACTTGGTTCACAAAACCACTAAACAAGGTAGGAGGTAACTGGTTGTTGGCTGCCGTATTATTCGCTGCCGTCACAGTAGCCTTGGCCTCTTTATCCAAAGCAGCCAAGTTTGTCGACGATAATATGTTAGGAATGGCCGAAACTGCACCATTACGCAATTTTTTGGCCCCTAACCAATCCTTCACCATCTGTCCCAACTTTTCTTGTCTCTTAGCATTACGTAAAAAATGTTCATGGCTGCCGTCTTCTCTTATCAAGAATCTTGGCATGATATTAGAATTTGTGCTTTTTGATGCCGTTGAATTCGATCTTGATATGGAGGATTTCGAATTTGTATTGTTGTTAAAGTTGGGAGACGAGGCATTAGGTGTCACAGAACCGTTACCAGCATTCAAATTTAGCAAGTGTGGATAAGATGAAACAGAATGGTCTGACGAGATACGGGGGCTCTTTTTGGAAATTTTGTGATCGGTAGCTTGAACAGGTAACATATTACCGTGATTCGAATCAACTTTTGTAATATCGTCTTCAGAAGTTGTTAAAGAATTTAACTTCGATACAAGTTCTGAATGAGAAGAAAGATGTGGATCTGAAGGTCTCTTCTGTTGTCCAGAAATGGGGAGTTTCACTGAGGAAGCTGAGGGAGACAAATGACGTGGGGACTGTGTAGTCTGTTTAACAGCCAAATCGGAATGTAATGATACATATGAACTGTTGGTTGTAGTTGTCGATAAGGCATTTAACGTATTTTGATGTGGAGGAGATGAAGAACTTTGTCTATCATTGGCAATCTGTGTAATAGACGACGATCTAGAATAGCCATTGCTTTTAGTAGCGGTACCTTTCTGTTGTTGCTGTTGTAATATCAGTTGCTGTTGCTGTTGTTCCAAAGATGATGAAGAAACACCAAATATTTTGCCAATTTTGGAGATGGCTGATCTCTGAGGTTTCTCCGAGAGAGTTCCCATGATACAAAAATCAATGGCTTGATAGTATGCTAGTCCCTTTTAGCAGGAAGCACAAGGTGATGGATTTATGGTGCGCACCCCTCAAAAAAAATGTACGATAGCTGGCTAGCTAGCTAGCTATATCAGTATATAAGAAGAAATCTGTTGGTAAGTAACCAAACTGATCAAGTTCAAATGGGCTTTGATTGTTAATAAGAATAGTTGTTTTGTTTTATATAGCTGATTCAATAACAAAATCAATCTCAAGAATGAAAAATTGCGGTCACAACAAGGAGTTTTGGCAACAACAAAAAATGCACCTCCTTCAGATTATATATAAATTTAGTGTTTTTTTTTTGTTTTCTTGTTCATGTATATTTACACCCACCATTAAGTCCCATTCCAGTCAGCTGTAGAAAAAAATACTTAGCCGCAATCCTGGTCTGCTGGCCTGCTGGCCTGCTGGTTCCAGGGGGAGCGGGCAGGCAAGACCCAAGGGGCGTTCGAGCCTTGAGCTACCCGCCTCCCTCACCAGGAATCCACCGGGGAGGGACAACAAATTTTTCACGGAGGAATGTACTGCGCCGCGGCGCAATCCATTTCCGTTTCCCGCTTGCTTTCACACATATGTCAATTGGAATCTGCCTCTGGCCGGCCTGCCCGGTTTGCTTGGATGGGCTTCTCTTGTGCTTCCTGGGATTGTGAGTCGCCGCCTTCGGTTGCCTGACTTTTAATGTTTGTTCTGCGTAAAATATACAGGTTTACGGACGGGCAGAATCAGGAAAGATATGTCTTACACCTTTTAATTTATCTAGGAATTAATACAGAGCACTAAGAAGAGGAGAGGAGTAGAAACGAGTGCGTGAGGGAGAAATCATCAGCAGGTGAAATTTCACAGACAGCAAAAAGGATTCGCAGGCGAGGGAATCGTTCTACCACTGTCCACAACCATGCAAGAATTCTTCACGCACAACATGCCCAAATATCCAATTATTGCCATTTTATTGTAATTTGGTGTGGGTTGCCTTGTAGACGGAAATCATAATGGTGATCTCAAAACAGAGTCACATTAGCCGTATACGGATGCTATCTATGCAGGTAAATTTTAAAATTTTTACCTCTGCTTAGAGAAAGGGAATATATTTCCAGTAACGAAAGTAGTTAATCAAAGGGGAAAAGGTTTCTCTTTGGGGGACCCCGGGAGAGTCAGGGGGAAAAAATAAACAAGTTTAAGGTTCTCAGAGAAATTGGCATAACCCGAACCCATGCAATAATGAGATCGATATAATGATGGGAACGCAGAATTCTCGCTGTCTCTCTTGACGTCATCTGGTTTCCACCGAGCACCCATCTCTTCCCGCCCGTGGCCCAAGACTGGCTCCCTTTTCCCCCTCCCCGTTGCATCCAGTTTCCTAATGAGTGTGCCAGCTCGCGTTCGTCTGGTTTCTCTGGCCAGGTGGCATTGTGTGCTCCCATCTCACCTCGTCAGCACACTCTCTCTCAGTCTGAATCTCACGCCGGGCGGTATCGCTGTCGAATGGAAGAGCAGCTAATGTTAATCTTGTGGCAGACACGCGCCACTTGCTGCGGGCGGCTGACCCTTTGAAAATCCCTCACTTCTTTTCCCCCCAAAGCCCACACGCCCTCGGGCCATTTTTTTCCCCTTTCCTATTCTTCCTTCCAACAAGGGTCAACTACTTTGAGTGCAATGGCTATATAGCGCGTTATATCGCTGATGTCTTACTGTGGCTAGTTAGTGTGGCTACGCTTTCTTCACCTTATTATTCATTAGTGGCATTTGAGTCAGCCAATACTCGTCCTTATTATACATATGTTACGTAATATATATTAAGTGGTAATCGACGTATTGACTTGCTTGTGTACAACCATCGAGATATACTTGAAGGATTCATGTATACACATGGTCTACATATATCTATCTAACTATCTACCTATATATACATATATAATTTACCTTATACAATCAAGATATATTGTTTCTATTACATATCCTTATTCTGGTATACTTTAGATTACTTTAAATATAGCGCTATTCAACATTACAGATATCAACATAATTCTATTGGAAGATAGAACATATTTGGTACAATATAAGTAACTCAGTTATATCGCAATTCCTAACAAGACAGGAGTCACGGAAGGGAATTGACAGATTCACTATAGTCGACAAGAATTATAATATAATCCCAGCAAATAGTATATATAATCAAACAGCTTGTATATTTAAAATCATTCATTTCTCAAGAAAACATATGTCAACCAGTTTTTCAATGTACAACTTGCACGTACAGATCTCTCTTGCTGTTTGCCTGCCCAATTTGAAATAAGCATCAAAGCTGATCTTCCCATTATCGTGAATCTGTTCTAAAACGTACAAGAGATCTTCCAAGGATTCGAGCAAAGTTACCTGATTGTACAATTGATTGAAAACAGGAGTTTCCGCTATAAGTAATTTGTCAAACGACTGTAGTATACCGCTATTCTCATCCATCCATTGAATCAATTGTCCTGTTTCTTTCAATTTAGAGTCCAAAATCAAGTTGTTCTTATTCAACGATTCTGAGATGTATTTCATGTAGTTTTCGGTATTTATCGATTCTTCAGTAATTTGAATTAATTTATTCTGTAGTGGAACAATAATTTTCGCCACCGTTTCATTAGAAATCTCATTTGATAAAGAAGTCATATTCTGGTCTAGTGATTCCAATAGAGTTGCCATTGTTAGCGATAAAGTAGGGTTCCGTGGTAACAAGGGAGCAGGATTAGATGCCTGTGTACTTTGTATAGGGGGGCCATTGTTGAGTTCAGGAACGTTGTTCGAAGAGGGTAAGATAGGCAAAGTAGAGTCTGCGGCCGTCGTCGTGGCAGGAGTAGTCAGTGAAGTAGGGATAGGATTAATCTTATTCATCATCAATTTTGGAGGTGGCGGTAGCGGAGGGGATGCAACTGGAGATGGGCTCACAGCTAGTGATGAGATCGACGATGATGATTGATCCATGTCCCTGATGATGGATTGGTGTACAGGATGGCGAATTGGTGGTTTTGGTGGCATCGCTGGCATTGTTGGGGTACTTGGTGATTGCAGTTCATGTTGTATTCTAACTAAAGGAGGGTAGATATTCATACAATGGATTAAAATTTCCGTCAATTTCAATAGTCGGTTATCCTTAGGGCTGATTCTATCGTTGGATCTATCGGAGCCGTACCTGTGGAACCACTCAGATAAAAATGGGTGATAAAATTTACCATTCGAATCTAAATAGTTTGACTGTTGAATCCGATAGTTCTGATCTGTGTTCTTCACGTAAATTATTGGGGGTGAGTGTGGGTAATTGAATGGAATCCAAATCTCCAAAGGAACCAAGCTTTCCTCATCTTGTGAACTGTTTGCAGTTTCATTACTTTGCCGCCTGTCACCTCGAAGTTTTAACAACCCATAAAGGTTTACTAGTAGCTCTGTCTTCCCAGTTTCATTAATATGTATGTCAGTCCTTATCTTGAAGAACTTGAAGCACATTAAAATTAGGGATATGTCTTGATAGCAGACGATGGGATTCTGGTACTCTGGTTGAAGCACCTTGTACAGCCATTGTAGCAACTGGTCCGTGAGTTGTCGTGTACCCATTGATCACGATTAAATGATTGACTTGCTTTCTAAAAGTATATTGTCGATTGTCAACTCTCCGTCTTGTCCCTGCTGTTCTGAAAGAAAGACTCTTCAAAGGACGCATGTAATTAGATGGGTCAGGTACCCCGAGAACATGCTAGTGGCTCTAGTTTTGAGAACAGCAGTGGTGATCGCACGACCCGTGCCAGTGCAGCCAAACAAGCAGGCAGTGGGAAAGGTGCGAATGAGGATGCATTTGTGTGAAGAGAGAGGTGTTAGAACATGCAGATATAAGTGAAGCAGCGGCTGTTTTGATACACATCGTGTTCATAGTCAATTGGTCGCAACTATTTCCTCATATAACTACAATACTTTGCATTAATTGAATATGAGTGGGTATGTACAACTCATCAGATCAGCGCAGCTTTGACCGTTCCATTCACTCTCTCTATCTCAATCTCCGATTTGATCGTTGTTATTCATTCATTTTCAATTTACAGTGTCACCATAAAGACTATCATTGATAATACACAATCAGTTTTATCACCTTTTTTTGGTTTGCTGCTATCTTCAATTGAGAGACTGATAGAGGTCTAGAACCATGTGCCACTCATATAGTATACTAACACTCTTACTGCCTATAGCTGGACTGTTATAATCACAATGGTAATCACCATTGCAATCGGTGCTGTGTTTTGGAAGGTTGCACCAAAGGAAAACCAAACGTAAGTTAAATACAATTTGTTTTATGCTTTTTGATATCTTTGACTCGATCATAGACATACATACTAACTTTTAATATTCACGAATTTATCATGATTCGTTAATCTTTTTTATAATAGTGTCTGGAGAAGTACAGTCTGTTTGTCACTAGCCATGATGTTCCTAATGTGGGCATTCACTTACCTAGCACAATTGCACCCGTTAGTTGAACCTAGAAGATCGGATTTGAGACCAGAGTTTGCTGAATAGGTAGCGGGGGTTTGGTTTCCAGATGTTAGTCGGTACAATGGAAACTCCGCAAGTTCAATAAAATAAGTGGAATAGCTTGGTAATAATATGAAAACATCTTCGAAGTTATAAGCGGTTGTGTTGCTTCTCTAATGGTTGAGTTCCTTTCTTTATATTAATACATTTTCGGTATAGGCTATTAGAGGTGTGCGTTGCTTTTATGTTGTGTATTTTTTATATCTTTTGTTTTTACGTGTTTTTTCCTTGTTAATATTTAAAGTGTCTTTAACTGTTCGGAAGAAATTTCATTTTTACGTTGCAAAGTGAGCTAGAGTATTTCCATGCGTCGAAATTTTAGGTTTATCTCGAAATACTCAGGTAGATTCTTAATTATTTTAGTTTAGTAAAAATGTAGGGAGATCCATCAATGCGACAAAAAACTTAGCTCAATTAAGAGATACCAGTAATTTCATCTAATAGTTGGATAACCATCCCACGATCCACCCCATCGATTATCCAGAAGTATCAAATCGTGAGGATAATCAATTTGGTGGCTTAATCTTCTCCGCAAGTAGAACCCATAATCCTATAGAAAGTAAGGAAAATGAGGCAGAATTGGAGTGGTACTTTTATTCCTATTGTTATTATTCGAGTAGTCTAAGTTGCTCGTTACTTCATTCGATCTCTGAACAAAACGTGGTTGTCGCTTTCATTAATTGAAACAAACTTCGTATCTGTTTCAACTAATAGAAGCACAAGTTACACAGCATTCAAAAAGCAAAATCAGTTGTAATAATAAAATATAATGAATCCATTTAAAGTGTAGTAACCTCAACGATAGTGTGAATCAGAAGAAACAAGTTAAGATTGAAGTAAAAAGTTGATGAACAATTTGTATGGGAAAATTTTTCTAGTGAATAAACGAAAAATTCCAGCTTATATAATTAAGGTGTATTTTGTTGGCGCACAACGTGCGTGCGCAGCTCAAAACGATGAGAATTGGTCTTTCAGTTCTTTTAAGTTTTGAAGGGTACAATTGGATTTAGCAATAACTGCCGAATCCTCCTAGCTTCTTCTTGATAGAAAGGAAGCTAGAGGCAAGACAATCAATTGTCATTAAACTTACTCTCATCCAATAGGGTTGTTTCCTACCCATTGATAAAGTGCGATCTTCCTATATATGTTAATGAACAGTAGGAGATCAGCAATGTTACAGTTAATTAGTTTTCCTTTCTACGCCGCTTTCAACGTGATTAAATTCATGTTGGTGACACCGGTTAGCATATTATTGAACATATTAATTTTTGGTTGCATCAGACTTCCTGTTGGAATAATATCATATATTTTTGGTATCAACATAAAAGGAGTACAACTCAGTTTTGCCACACTATTCGACTTCGTCAAGATCGTTTACCAATTTGTTGTCATTGCATTTCTAATGGGTTTAATCATTGGAATATTTAATGGGATTATCATGTGTATAGTCAATTATCTTTTTACTTTTAAGAAGACAAAGTTTGAGATTATCAACTTCAAGAAGATTGGCTTGTTCATTCTTGGAAAACTACACTTGTATAGCCCAAATAACCTAAAGAAAATTGAAACAACCGCAGTTTCTTCCAATCCAACAACGCCAGCCAAGACAAAACATGCAACCTCATCACCGTCTGCTCTTGTTTCTAATAAAATCAAAATGGATCAGCCATCTTTGCAAAGATTTCTTGTTACCCCAGAAAGGGTTTCCCCATCAAAAGGCCTCAATCAACGTTTTGAAATTCTACGGCCTTTGAAAGTCAACAACGCTACCTCATCTGAAATAGCCGATACAAGTAATACTAATATAAGAGCAAGAGGCTTCAATACATACTATGAAGATGATGATGGATACGATACTTTACGTGTCAGAGAGCCAGCATCAAATTCTGGGTCTCCGATCGCCACTTCTACAAACACTCAATCCAAATTTTCAACTGTTAGAAGCGATTCGTTATTTTCGGAATATCTACATCAAAATCAGAGCGATTCAGTTTCAGATACTAGCTTTGATCAAGAGAATAATGCAGTGTCCAATACAAGTGGTTTGTTGAACATCATCCACGAAGAAGACTATTCCTCCTCATCCTGATTCTTTGATAAGCATAATACATGGCTGTGCATTTTTGCTTATGTCAACGCCTAACTCTTGGTGCAATAGCAAGGCGGTGAAACGCTACTTGTTGATGCATTTTTTAACATTTGGTTGAATCCATCGTATCCTTAATTCGTTTCCATACTCACCACTGGGGGATTTGCTGTTGCATTAGACTTACACCTCAAGATTAATGATAGGTCATCTTAAATTTGTTTACCATTTGGGGAACGAATGGTTTGTTTACAAGTTTCTGAATACGGTAAGTGTTGCTAACAAGCTTGAATTATTGATTTATTTTAATATTTAAAAGTGATGAATACTTTTAGGCCAGATTCTCAGAGTTTTGTACAACGCGGACAGCATATTGTTGTTGTCGGGGAACAGGGTTTTGTTGGGGATCGTAATTCTTCTTCCCCTCTTGGTTTTGAAGATCTACCTTTGAATAGTTATTATCAACAAGGGTGTGAAATTTATTGGGATTCTAAGCCTGTGATTGTCAACTGTTATCCGATTCCAAATTCTAATCAAATGACTCCTTTAGATACGGCATTATCCAATAGGTTCAACGGACCACTAAATAGTTATTCCAGTCCCTTGCCGCAGAATTACAATCCCTCAGAACATCAATTTGCTCTTAATCTTCCCGCTCAACCAGTTCAACTTCAACATTCCTCGGGGTTTCCTCCTTATAATTCAGTTGACCAACTAAATACCTTGGCTCCAGCACCTTTTGTGCGATCGAACTGTACTTGCGAGCGACCAGTTTCAAATCAACAGGTAAAGGGAAAGCTGCCGTCAGTTCAGGATCTTATTTTGGGCGCTGGCATTAACGACATGTCGTCCTTACAACAACAAGAATTAAAATGTCAATGCTCCTGTCGTCTTCCTACATCCAACTCAATAAATCCAGTGTTGCCTGATATAAGCACAATTGGTTTTTCAAGACCCAAACTCCCATCCATTTCTAGTTTAATTGGCTCACTTGATTCAAATAATCAAAATGTATCAATTTGCTCGATTGATTCAGATATACCTCAATATGTGATTAATCCCTCGTGTTTGAGGAAGAATCTTGTTAACGAATCATTAAACCCATTCAGCTCTTGTTTGCTGATTAAGGCATTTATTATTTTTGTTCAAAGAAAAAATCATGGAAAGGCTTCTCTTATAATACCGGATCAACATTCAAGTAACCTCGAAATTTTAGAGAAACTTGTCAAGATTTATTTTGAGTGTTTTTTGAAGAGGCTGAATTTCTCTCCTATCCGGATTCCGAGGGATGATGTGGACGGGTCCTCACTATTTAAACTTCAAAATGTGATTACAATGAAATTTAATCTCTTTTTCAGAGGACGTCATTTATTTGTTAGACCCTTGTCTTTGCGGGGAAATTCGCAGCGCTTAACGAATAGAAATTTAGGCAAAGGTGATTCTCCTGTTCATCGCTATCAGATAGCTGTTGTAATGCAGTTTATCAGGTTGAGATCTGAAGTCAATGTTAACAATCTTCATACTGCGATAATGGATTATTTCGCTGATGGTATCAGCCTGTTGAATTTTAAACGATTCAATCCTTTAGAAAATGGAGTCCTTTTGGCTGATGTTTTTGTTGAATGTCATGTCCACAAAAGCTAGGGCAAAAGTCTATGTTTTTGTTTTGTATTTTATCAATCTTATCGCCCCCTTTTTTCTCCGCGTCCATCCTTATGTATTTTAGATTTTTTTTCTTTTTCCCAACAGGGTAATAATACCAGATAATCTGATGTTCAAGAACTTAATGATGCTCATTCTTCCACTTGATGACCTTACATGATTGTTGGGTGTTGAAACTGCTAGCCTCAAGAGCAGGTGCTTGTTTTTTTCATCTCAACTTGTCACCGCTGCCCAAAACTAGCATCTGACCTTGCAAAATTGAAAAATTAAAAAATTACAAAGAAAATTATACCTATAAGAATAATTAGAAAACTTAAAAAATTAAAAAAATTTGGTTACCAATAAACCCTTGCACTCAAATATTTGACTTTCTATCAGCTAGTGCACGACCAGGTTCAAAAAAAATTTTCCTAGATTGGGGCAGCTGAAAATTTTCAAAATGAATTAGTTTCTTTTAAGAAATCACTGCAAGTGTCTGTAACATAGAGCTGTATAAGATTATAGTATACTTTATCGTGTAATATACCTCTACAGTATTTGATCATGTCTGAGGAATATATGATTAAGCCAGAAAATGTCACTTCCACCAACGACACTTCAGAATGGCCATTGTTATTAAAGAACTATGATAAGCTATTAGTGAGAAGTGGACATTACACACCAATTCCAGCTGGTTCTTCTCCACAAAAGAGAGATATAAAGAATTATATCGCTTCTGGTATTATCAACTTGGATAAACCATCTAACCCATCTTCACATGAAGTTGTTGCTTGGATCAAGAGAATTCTAAGAGTCGAGAAGACTGGTCACTCTGGTACTTTAGATCCTAAAGTCACTGGTTGTTTGATTGTTTGTATTGACAGAGCCACTAGATTAGTTAAATCACAACAAGGTGCTGGTAAAGAGTATGTGTGTATTGTTAGATTACATGATGCTTTGAAAGACGAAAAAGATATGGCTAGAGGCTTAGAAAACTTGACTGGTGCTTTGTTCCAAAGACCACCTTTGATCTCTGCCGTCAAGAGACAATTGAGAGTGAGAACCATTTACGATTCTAAGTTATTTGAATTTGATAACAAGAGAGGTTTAGGTGTTTTCTGGGCTTCATGCGAAGCCGGTACCTATATGAGAACTTTATGTGTCCACTTGGGTATGTTGTTGGGTGTTGGTGGTCACATGCAAGAATTGAGAAGAGTCAGATCTGGTGCTCTATGTGAGAACGATAACCTGGTGACACTACACGATGTGATGGATGCCCAATGGGTTTATGATAACTCTAGAGATGAATCGTACCTCAGAAAGATCATCTCTCCTTTGGAAACTTTGTTGGTCGGTTACAAGAGAATTGTTGTTAAGGATTCTGCAGTTAACTCTGTTTGTTACGGTGCTAAGTTGATGATTCCAGGTTTGTTGAGATACGAAGAAGGTATTGAATTATACGACGAAGTTGTTCTAATGACAACCAAGGGTGAAGCAATTGCTATCGGTATTGCCCAGATGACCACCGTTGACTTGGCATCATGTGACCACGGTATCGTCGCTAAAGTTAAAAGATGTATTATGGAAAGAGATACTTACCCAAGAAGATGGGGGCTTGGTCCAGTTGCTTTAAAGAAGAAGCAAATGAAGGCTGATGGTAAATTGGATCAATACGGTAGACCAAACGAAGCCACTCCAGAATCATGGAAGAAGGATTATGTCAGTCATGAAAATGCCGTTCCACCTGCTGTTCCAGCTAGTAAATTGAAGGATCCAGAAGTGCAGAAAGCTAAAGGTTCGATATTAGCTTCCAGTGATAAGATAGATGAGGATAATGAAGAAGAAGAAGCTGAAGCTGAAACATCGGTTATCAAGAAGGAAAAGAAAGAAAAGAAGGAAAAGAAAGAAAAGAAGGAGAAGAAAGAAAAGAAGGAGAAGAAAGAAAAGAAGAGAAAGGCTGAAGATGAAGACGATGAAAAGACCGAAAAGAAGAAGAAGAAGAAGTCTAAGGATTAGATCTGTTAATCTCCCCTCGATTGTTAATAATTTTTCCATTTTGTCACGCTTATTTTTTCATATATATAACATAATTAAGGAACTTATCACTGTATTTGATGACTAACAAGTCAGTCGAGAACCTCCTTCTATATTACTTACCCCCACTTCAATTTTTGTCATTCTTAGTTCACCCTTTGTAGTTTTTATTTACATTTATTTTGTTATTTTTAATCACGCTTACATGCTGGTATTATTTTTAGTTTGCTTCCGGAATAGAGCAAAGAAAAAGGGTACAAAAAGATCGAAATAAGAAAAACGCAATCATTGTCGACGCGTCGCCGACGTCCACGATTCCAATTTCCAACTAGCGAAATTACAAATCAACCAGTATGGATTTTGAACAGCGCTCTTTCACAGAGGACGAACCTCTCCAAAGGCTGAGCACCATTTGTTTCGTTATTTATTTTTTATGCAAATACCAAACGGGTATTCAGCTTACTCAATCTTTGCATAATTGATATAGAGATTCAGTGTTTTTTTTAAAAGTTTTTGCACTTGATCAAAGAATGTCTTGGGACGGTTTTAAAAAAGCGGTCTCCAGAGCTGGAGCATCGGTAAGTATGGCGGCTCTACGAATTACAATCGAATTACCGAAGTTATAAAATGTTACAATCCTTACTAACATGACCTAATTTTTAACTATAGGTGACTGTGAAATCTGCCGATAAAGTCATGGATAAGGACTATGACATGGAAGAAAGAAGATACAAAACACTTGAAAAAGCCGGATCTGAATTACAAAAGGAAACCAAGGGTTACTTGGATGCTCTAAGAGCGGTTACAGCATCTCAAGTCGGAATGGCTGAAATCATTAATAACTTATATGAAGATGCTAGAGCATTGGGAGGGCCAAATGTTGGTGGTATATACCTTCAAGCGGTTCAGGAATACGATTCCGAAACAGTTAAACAACTGGATGGTCCATTTAGAGAGACTGTTTTGGATCCAATTACCAAATTCGGTTCATACTTTACAGAAGTGAATGAAGCTATCAAGAAAAGAGCACACAAAAAAGTTGATTACGAACAAGCTAAGGCAAAAGTTAGAAGATTAATCGACAAACCAGCTAAGGACGTTGCCAAATTACCTAGAGCCGAAAGAGAGTTATCAATGGCCAAAGATATATATGATGATTTGAACAACCAACTGAAGGAAGAATTACCTCAATTAGTTGATTTGAGAGTTCCATATTTTGACCCTTCGTTTGAGGCCTTAGTCAAGATCCAATTGAGATTCTGTACCGAAGGTTACGCAAGATTGGCTCAAGTTCAACAATATTTAGACCAAACTAGTAGAGATGAATATGCTAACGGTTTACTTGATAGTAAAGTCGAACAATTGTTGGCTGAGATGAGTAAGTTGAATATATGTGCTCTGGGTATTAAATAATCCTAGTTTTATCTTTATCTTTTATTTTGTTACGATTATTTTATTTCCCCTGTTTTTCTATTGTTTGTTTGCACTTAACACTGTCGTTATTTTTCAATACTATTATGTCTAATTGTCACTGTTGAAAGCGTACTACATATTATTCTTCACAGTTTCAGTGCTTCTATTTTGAATATCGGATTTTTAGTTGTATATTCACTAAGCACCAACATCACACGTTCGATTTAGCTCTGTTCGACAAAATATATCCGGCTTCCTGACGGGAGGTAGCATCTTTGGAGTAATCGTAGTTCTGAGGAGCATGCTGTCTATAAAGTATCCAGGAGTTCATTTTTATGCTTGGATTTTGGACTCCATGTACTCGCCGTCATGATAGCATTTTTGAATATTGCAGATGCACTAGCAAGGGCGCTAGATCAAACGACCGTCTTTATTGCAAGTTGATATAAGAAATAAACAAGTATGAGTATATATATATTATTTATAAGGTCAGTATCAAACGATCTTTAGAACCTTAGTTGAGTGTGGGTCGATCGACCTCAGTCAGCCGTATTACGTGCAGACTGTAGTTACTAGTGTGGTGTGGTGTCGCGCGCTTCTAGAAAGTTCTACACGGATCTGGTCAAGTGATCGAGCGAGTGCGGGTAGGTGATCTGGAGAAGAGGGTATGTGGACGGCCATTTATACATGGCTGTTTCCACCTCTGCTTGCTGTCCTCCTTCCTAACACTTGTTTTTACAAGAATAATTCCTATACACAGCTAATTGGTTTATACGTTAACTCATCCTTGAATAATAATTGTTAGAAGCAATTGGACATTCTTAACTTACAAAGTTACTATACATTCACATAATTATAAACTACAATGGTGAAAGAGACAAAGTTATATGATTTGTTGGGCGTCTCGTCGTCAGCTGATGACTCTGAGTTGAAAAAGGCTTATAGAAAGATGGCACTTAAATATCATCCAGATAAGAACCCATCACCAGAAGCTGCAGAGAAGTTTAAAGAAGTGTCAGAAGCATACGAAATTCTATCTGATGCAGATAAGAGAGAAGTGTACGATCAATATGGTTTAGAAGCTGCAAGAGGAAACGCTCCAGCCGGTGGTAATCCATTTGGTGGAAGCTCTGCTGGAGGCCACACATTTTCACAAGCGGATGCCTTCAATATGTTCAACCAAGCCGGTGGATTTGAAGGCTTCTTTGGTGGTGGTGGTGGTGGTTCTCATTTCGGTGGTAGTGGATTTGGTGGTGGTGGATTCCCAGGTGGATTTAGTTCGTTTGGTGGTGGCGGAGGAATGCCAGGTGGATTTTCACAGCAGTTTGGTCAACAACAACAGCCTAAGAGAGAGGCCACTGTTTTTGATTTAAATCTTCCTGTCTCATTAGAGGACTTGTATCTCGGTGCTACAAAGAAGATGAAGATTAAGAGAAAAGGTCCTTCAGGAAAATTGGAAGAGAACATTATTCAAATACAGTTGAAAAAGGGATGGAAGGCAGGTACTAAGTTATCCTATCCAAATGAAGGTGATTATGAAAACGGTATAAGACAAACGGTGAGATTTACATTGACTGAAAAGCCACATCCAGTTTTCAAAAGAGAAGACAATAATTTGAGAACAATTGTCAAATTATCTTTCAAAGAATCATTATTGGGATTTAAAAGAGAAATAACTACATTAGATGGAAAGAAGATTCCATTGAGTAAGTCATCTCCAACGCAGCCAAATTCGACTTCTACGTATCCAGGTCTAGGTATGCCCCTATCCAAAAACCCGGGCACATTTGGTGATTTAATCATTGAATTCAAGATTGATTATCCAATTTACCTATCCGAAGAACAGAAGAAGTTAATAAGTGAAAACTTCTAATCGAAATGATCCTATGCCATTTGTTTTTTGTTTGTTTTTGTGTTTATGTCTGCTATTCAACCATATCTTGTTAAGCGCACTTCTTGTATCATATAATCCATTCCTAACCCATTTCAGACCAAAATCAATACATTAACATCGTTTTATACACGTTTATACCTTTTTGCATTAGAAAAATCAAAATATATTTGCGGTTCCTAAACATTTATTATTTTTAAATTGGAACTTTCCAATAGTCAAAGTTCTTTATTCAATCACAACTCCAAATTTCTGGATTGAACGATCATTGTTTTACTTCCCTTGACTTTTTAATGACCAGGCTGTTCTTGTGGTACTAGAGATAGACACTGGTAAAGGACGTTTTAGTACTCATATAATTTAAAAGAAACTTAGATATTTATTATTTTTTGAAAGTTTAAGGCATGTAACATTTCGATTATAAATTCGAAAGGTAGGTAGCATAAGGAAATAGCATACGGGGCAGTTTATTGTGTGATTTATTGTTCTTTACGTAAGTAAGCAAAGTGGTCTTGCTGTTTAAAGCTTTTTATTACCAAAAGGGTCAGGTCTTTACGTCGCTTATGTAATCTAACGAGAAGGCGATCAGAAACAGCGGAGAGTTCTGTTTGCAGTCAGAGCTTCAACAAGGTGTTGTCGTTATTCTCAGACGTTTGCTAGATAGAAACCGACGATAACCAGATTCATCGTATAGATAATCCGAATATCAGGTTTTAGAAGCTTCATTACAATCATCTATTCATTTCCCGCCCCGAAAAGAGGACGAACAAGAGTTAAAATTCTCTCAATCTGACTTCTTATGCTCAACATCTATTGCAATCTTATTAAACTCACAAGATAATACTACTTCGCCATGTCTGTCATATTAGCATCAGCGGGTTACGATCATACAATTCGATTTTGGGAGGCTTTGACTGGTGTCTGCTCGCGTACGATCCAACACTCTGACTCACAAGTTAACCGTCTTGAGATCACATCAGACAAGAAGTTTCTGGCGGCCGCTGGTAACTCCAAAGTGAGGCTCTACGATATACGGTCGACAAATCCTAACCCTGTGACTTCATTCGAAGGACATTCCGGAAATATAACCAGTATTGCTTTTCAAATTGACAACAAATGGATGTGTTCGTCTTCCGAAGACGGAACAGTTAAGGTTTGGGATGTTCGGTCTCCAAGTGTTCAAAGAAACTACAAACATAATTGTCCAGTTAATGAAGTGATAATTCATCCAAACCAAGGTGAGTTGATCAGTTGTGATCAGAATGGTAATGTTAGAATATGGGATTTGGGTGAAAATAAATGTACTCATCAGTTGATACCTGAAGATGATATCTCGATTCAATCCATTTCTTGTGCTAGTGATGGTTCCATGTTAGTTGCCGGTAACAATAAGGGAAATTGCTATGTCTGGGAGATGAAGAACAGCAGGAACCAAACGTTGTTGAAACCGGTGAATAAGTTTAAGTCGCATTCAAAGTATATTACAAGGGTCTTACTGTCCTCTGATTGCAAGCATTTGGCTACATGTTCAGCCGATCATACAACAAGAATTTGGTCTACAGCAGATAATTTCGCGTTAGAGACAACCTTGAGAAATCATCAGAGATGGGTTTGGGATTGTGCTTTCAGTGCTGATAGTGCCTATTTGGTCACTGCTTGCTCGGATCATTACGTAAGATTATGGGATTTGAGCACTAGTGAGACAGTGAGACAGTATAATGGACACAATAAAGGTGTTATATGTGTTGCTATGAATGATGTTTAAGCATTGTTAGCTAATATTTGCTTTAATATATGATTAGTAGAGAGAAATAGCATTTTGTACTTTTACGAAAATTCAGATTCATTGGTAGTAAAACTTTCAGGTAGTATTTATTCCATATTTCACCAAATTGATTTAAGGTGCATATTAAACCGTACGTGTTCTGGATTACTTGGTCGATGAACTCAAATACATCGATTTGTTTAGGTTGGTTATAGGACAATATTGTTGTCTTTCTCTTATGTAATAACTTATCTAATGTTGTTTAATGAACCGCTCACTACCTTTGATAATTGGCTTGTAGGTATATTTTTTGATTCATCGGCCAAAGTATAGAGTACGAAAGAGAAGAATACCACTGAATAGGGAGCCATATAACAAAGTCTGTTGAAGTCTGACGTCTAACATTGAGGTTTTTATGTTATATTGGTGTTTGCTTTTTAGTGCATTATGAGATTCACTCCACACAGACATGAGTATTTTGGAGACGCATCAGATTATGATTCTCTCAGTGAAGTTAGTGACATAGAGGACACTAACTTTTCGAAGGATGATCTTGACTTACTTGATTCTAACAACATAATATCATCAGAACTTGATATATCCAATGATGAGAGCTCATCTAGCTCAGACAATGAGTTATCCGAGATGCTTGAGAGAGCAGGCCTTGTAGACAGATTTAATATGGTTACTACAATTGATAAATTCACGCCTGTCCCGTTGTTATACAAGACAGACATTCCTACCCATATAGTGCCTATTCCAACATTAAATAATCAAGCAAAGCAAAGAAATGTTCCAAAAGTGGACCATACACTGGAGTTTGTTACCAATTCGATGAGATCAAAGTTGGCACAGAACAAAGAGAAGGTTCAATATTTAGTGCGATTGGATCGTGAACGTAAAGAAGCGGAGGAGGCTGAAAGAAGGCGTATAGCTGAAGAGAAAAGAAGGTTAGAAGAAGAAGCAAGACTCAAAGCTGAAGAAGAAGCGAGAATAAAAGCTGAAGAAGAAGCAAGACTCAAAGCTGAAGAGGAAGCTCGAAGAAAGGCTGAAGAAGCTAAAATACTCGAAGCTAAAAAGAAGTTAGAAGAGGAAAAAGCAAAGAAGCTTGCTGAAATGAAGGCTAAACAGGAGGCTGAGGCTGAGGCTGAGAAAGAAAAGGCTAAAGCAAAAGCGAAAGCAGCCGAAGAAGAAGCAAAGAAATCAAAATCAACGATTAACTTCAGCGATATAGAGAACAAGTTTTTGAAATACAAACAGGATATTCATGACATTAAACACAATGTCGTGAATCAACTGAAACTTCCTGAAAATAAGCAATTGAAAACAATTGTTGGACAGGTAAGAAGAAAAATTAATCCAAAGTTCGGTCAATTGACCCACAATATCGAACAATATAGAAGAATCATAACTGAAGTTCATGTACTTGTGACTCAAGCCAAGGCAGATCCACTTGCTTACAAATTTATTCTTAATTTTCTTGCCAAAGCCATAGTGGCACAAGCTGAAACCGAAGTCACTGTAAATCCGGAATCGTCTGTGCCGCTAGCAACTTTAGCATTAAACTTGTTGCTCCTCTTCCCTGAACTAGAGTACTATTTAATGGCTAGGTTTGTAAAGAAATGTCCTATTGTCATAGGTTATGTTTGTTCGGTCGATACCGAGGAAGGAAGGTTGCGTATGGGATGGAAAAGAAAATCAGGCCAGAAGTGGGAGGAGGACGTTCAATATAATGAAAGGTTATCTGGTATCGCTACAATTTACACCGTTATGACTCGCTTGAAAATTGACGGTATATTTTTGTTGACAGATGACATTCCAAGGCCATTGAAGCATCCGTTACCAATCTCCAATTCCTGGCACTTGGTGGCGAGGGTATTGAATACGCCGTTGAACTTAGTCAGTAATGTGCATTATGGTGTCATTGGAGCGTGGTTTGAATCTTGTGCCTTTCAGTTTTTGCAAGCGTATGGAAAGCAGGCACAAAAGCTAATTAGGCTTTGCTGTGAAGACTGGACAGTGGCTGTTGCGGACCGAAAGTATAGTGGTGCTGCTAGATTGAGGTTACTAGGTGAGGATTTCTATAAGGATGGAAAGTTGGTGCGACTCAGGGAGATGGGAAATGAGTAGTGTTGTTAACAGTTTTAATATGTTTATAAACTATGTACTTTTAAAAAGCATTTAAATTATGAAAAGTTGCCTTGGGTTTCCTAGAAGTCTTCTTAAAAAACTTGTAATCGTCATGTACGGCAAAAAACTAAAAAACCAAGTATTTTTTAAGAACCAGCATTCTTAGTTAATTCAAAGATATAAAGATATAATTATATACAGAAAAACAACTCAACCCAATTATACTAAAATTCATAACGATGAATAGCTAACAATAGTATAACTTAGAAGCCAAAATTTGTTATTACAGTTACAGTTTAACAGGAACAAAATTAAATAGAAGAAGACAACCACTGGTTTGTCGCGAGAGCCGCATGAAAACTTTAGCGTACCAGTTGAGCTGAGAAAGCCTGATTCATCTAAACGGAGAATGGTGGAGAAATGAAACGCCAAACGAGTGTACCGAAAAATTTCAATTCAAACAGGAGCTCCTAGTGGTTGAAACAAGAAGAGATCTAACAAAAAAGTGAACGAACGTGTTCTTGTTTGAGTGACATGGCTACTCATTTCAGCTCTTTGCAGGTACACAGGTCTCTGGTACTTACGATATACAGAACATTGCTCCGAAATGCTCTACATCTTACAACTCTTAACCAACCGGCTCATAGAATGATATTGGTTTCAAAAATACAGTCGTCTTTTAAGTCCCAAAAGAATGCTGTTAATGCAACAGTTTGCCAGGAACTCTTACGTGATGCAGCAGCTTGGAATGATACCATTGTAGCGGCATACCACCCTACGGACACTAGTCAAATGATGAAGATCCTAACCAAGTTGAAAATAAATCATCTACCAAAAGAGAAAAATCCGCTGGAAGAGCTGATAACGGTAGAAAAACCGAGTAAAGCTACTCTGAAGAAACAGAAAGACTTGCAAACACAACAGCGGAGACTCGAATCTTGGACGAGGGACTATATAACCCGTTTCCAGAATGCCCATCTTCTCCCCTCCAAGACTAATCTTGACTTGAAATACGTCAAATCAATTATACAACCTCAAGTATTACACTCAATGTCAATGGGAAAGATATCAAACCTATCAAAAAAACTTTTAGGTAAGCCATCTTCCGCTAGAATAAGGGTGGTTACTGGTACCTATAACCGTATAGCTACAGTTATGACTCCTTGGAATGAAACCTTATTTACTGGCCGGAACACGATACATAAATTCAGAAAACGTCATGACTTATATTTGCTTTCTAAAATACAAATGGACCAGCACGTCAGTGATTGGGGATGGATATATCATGATGAAGATGTCTGGGATGAATCAATTAACCGATACAAAGACAGGGGAAGCCAAGAGGAAAAGAATGGCTGGACCGAGTCGTTGCGCTCCCTTCAAAGAGAGATTACTGAAGAGTCAGTAAATATTGAAAAAGAAGTACTAGAATTTAACCAATTACAGCACTGTTATTATCAGAAATTGGAACCTGAGTTCGAAACTAGATTTCATAATTCACAAAGTAACATAAGACGATTGAACGAGCTTATCAAAATAAAGGAGATTGCTGCATTCAGTTTTGAGGATGGTGATGGATTGGGAAGATTGTTGGAGGAACATGGATTCAAGAGTGTTACCAAGTTACCCGAGCTTGGAATTCCATAAAGAATCATTAATTGTGGATCGGGTAAACGTGTATATATACGAGTCAATGAGTAAACAAACAGATAAAAAATAATGCTGCATAACTGAAAATGTTACAGTAGAAAAGATAAATGCGCTATTCCAAGAGGAATTTAAAGCAGAATCACCACAGAGTGGTATTAAAAACTAAAACAAAAACAAAATCGAAATAAAAAATATGAAAGAACAAGAGACATAAACCGGTACGAGAACTACAAAGTCATTATAAAAATTCACTATGAATATCATCAAAAATGGATGCATGAATAGAACTGAAACAATCATAAAATTAAATCATAAAGCGTCATCTCCGTAAACATCACTGGACTTATGAAATCCTTCATGCTCCACGATTTTAATGCTGGTAAATTTATCAATCAATTCGTCTGTTTCAAGAAGTGGATCATCAACTTTCATCTCTTTTAACAAATCAATAATGCCATTAACTTGTCCTTTATTACCGCGCGATTCCAACAAATCATCAAGTAAAATAACCGAGCTTTCAAAAGATTTTGGGTGCTCAAACGGTAGATTCAAATTATTTCTTGCAAACAATGCCTCAGGACTCAACTGTTTCTTATAAAACTCAGAGCATTGATAATGTCTCTTGCAACAGAAACGGGAATTGTAAGATTTGGGTAACTTCAATTTATTAACCAACGAATTCACTTGCACTTCCTTGATCTTTGTAGGGTTGTAGTAGTAGCATAGAGGATAGCCACAATAATGGTTTATAGTTCTTTCAGTAACCAATTCAGAATAAGACTGGACAGATAAATATCTGGAGACTAACTTAAGTGTTTGTCTATCACAGTTGTGTTCCATGAGTTTCTCAATCAGATGGTAGATCACCATGGATGCGTCCCTCGGTATAAGTGTGGATCTTGCCTGATACGGCTCGAGAATAGGAAGTAGGTCATACATTGTTATGGAATCCGGTGTTAAATTTGTTGTTTCTTCAGGAGAACTAGATGAAGATGTTGATGACACTGACATAGATTTGGAAGATGATACAGACCGTTGTTGCTGTAGTGGCTGTTGTTGCTGCTGGTGCTGTTGTGGGGCACTAGGTGGAGGTAAATGCTGAGTGCCTGGAGTTTGTGTTATCATTGAGGAACAAATTAAATTTATTCTACGGTGGAAGAATATAACTATAAGAGTAAAATAATATAAAGTAAAGACGAATTTCAGAGTTAAAAGTTTGCATCCCGAAATTAGGTAAAGAAGAAACATGGTGAAATGGCGGAGAGGTTGGAAAGAGTCGTATTTATAGGTCAATTAGATCACGTGAACAGACGCACATATCCACGATCGACGCGTCGATGGAGTCATCTCCCGATGGAATCTTCACTAGCTCTTGAAAGTGAAGCACTTAAGTAGACGTAAACAAGTTACATTGTCATTGAGAGATCTATAATTTAATTTATGATGACTTCTTTGAGTGAAGAATCAATCCAGAGGCGGTTGATGTTGGATCGATCATTTCAGAAGAAGGGACTATCTGGATCCAGGTCATCGTCAATGTCGGACTTGGCTTATAAGGAGGACGCTCCCACACCGGTTGGAACCTCTAACGAATCCGAATCTTTATCGCCTAACGACCCATCAATTGGATTATATAATAACTACAATGATACACATACGAGAAAAAGAAGGATTTCGAGTGGAAATGGAAGTATCAATGGCAACGGCAACTCGTCCCCACAACAACTTCCTTTGAGCCCGCATTTATTGCCTATAACTGAACCTAATAATCGAAACCGAAGTTCTCAACGGAGTAGATCAAATAGTACTGTAGGTGCATCACCAGCTCTGATGCAGTCCCCTAAATTTACGGGTTTACACCCTACATCATCGGGATCAGGGAAAAATGCAAATTCAAGTGGACCCGGGTCTGGCTCTGCAATGACATTGTGGAGATTGCTACTAATCGAGTTGAACATATCCGATCTCAACAATAGTGATAACGATTTGGCAAAGTTTGCCCATAATAACTCTCAAGACACTATGGTAAATTCAGAATTGCTTCTGAATTTTTTTAAACTACCTTTATTCCTAGAAAAATTTATGATGTATGGATTGGTATATTGTGCTATAGTGTTTTTAAAGATGTTGACTATTGTGCCGTTGAGGTTCATCATTCATTTTTATTCATTTGCTAGAGGCTGGTTCACGAGAAATACTAGAGCAGCAGTTGGATCTCAAATCTTGCTAAATAAGTTTATGAGACTGAAAAATGACTTTATTACAGTTCTGATGGTTGTGACAACATTGTGGTTTTTAAGTTATATGGATTCGAGCAGAATCTATCACAACATTCGTGCAGGAACTGCTGTAAAGCTTTATTTCATGGTTGGTGCTTTGGAAATAACGGATAAATTGTTAAGTGCAATTGGACAGGACATCATTAAGATTGTATACAATATGAAATTATTCAACATCGACTCTGAAAGGATGGTTCTAAATTACAGACAGACAGTTACCTGGATTGTTGTTTCTATTGTCACAATTATGTACTTGGTCATACACTCATATGTGTTGGTGTATCAGGTGATGGCTCTTAACGTTGCTATAAATTCATACTCTAACGCATTGCTAACATTGATTTTGTCTAACCAATTCGCTGAACTAAAGGGTTCTGTGTTTAAGAGAAGTGAAAGAGAAGGACTTTTTCAAATCTCTTGTGCAGATTTAAATGAAAGATTTCAAGTTCTCGTGATGCTTTTCATAATTTCATCGCGGAATTTATTCCAAATTTATGCAAATGGATCTTCAGGTAGCACTTTGTTTGATAGTTTGAAGCCAAATTCATGGTACTCACAGCTAACATTTTCCAAGAATTTGAACGATTGGATAGGACTCTTAATGGGCCCTATGTTTATAGTAATTGGGTCCGAGGTGCTAGTTGACTGGCTGAAACATGCATACATTACTAAATTCAACCGTATGAAACCTCAAATATACAACAGATATATGCGTGTCCTATCCACAGATTATGTCAACAGTGTCAAAGAAAACCTATACAGCAACCAGAGCGATGCTACAAGTGACGATGCATACCCAGAGATTCTGCTCCGACGCACAGGATTACCCATCGTCACAATAATTATAATATTTATCAAGATGGCTATCTATCCCTGGTTAAAATACTTTTTATACAACGAAGAAACAGAGGCAGTCAACATTCTTGGTATTCTTCTGATAGTATTTTCTTTTGCATTAGCTATCTTTCTAAGACTTATCTTATCATTAGTATTACTCCAATGGTCAAACCGGATCCTTAGGTCAGGTCTAGGGAGACCGCTAACCGACTTTGTCAAGGGAAATCCAAATGTGACACTCACTGACATCAACGGCACTGCTGTTAGGAAAAACTTCTACGAAAAGGACGAGCCAATACCACCTTCTCTAGAAGAATTGCGAGTGAACAAGTTCAACAAGTTCCTAGACACCGACAGAGACAAGCTCGACTCTGTCACCCGTTTCGACATGGCTGATAAGCGGATCTGGTGAGACCGCGTCGACTGGTCGATCGCCCTATCGCTGGCGAAATAAGCAGCTTAGCTAAGCGGGCTGCGAACGCGGCGGTGCACGTATATAATTTATTGACGATTAGCCGGCGGCCGGATAAGATGCTAGCCTCTGGTGTATTTCTTTTTTTTTTTTTTTTCATTTTTCTCATATCTTTCAACTCTGTTTAACACTTTTTTCTCTCTTAATCGATACATCTGTGAGTATATTGTTATCTGGAATTTTAGATCAGCTAGCGTATAATGTCTGAAACTACACCTCTGTTGAGGCCCAACAAACCGTTAGAGCAGATTCAAGAATACAGCTCAATAGCCTCCGCAGAAATCGAACAACAAGAAGAAGGGTCCTCAAGCTCCTTTAAAGTCTCTGAAGATGTCACAGCATTATCTGAGCTGAGAGTCATCACAAAGACGGGATTTCCTTTGATTGTTGCCTTTTCACTTCAATACTTTTTGTCTGTCAGTCCAATGTTGGTTATTTCAAGAGTGTCTAATTTGGCTTTAGGAGCGTCTTCATTGGCTACTATGTACATGAACGTTACGTACATGGGTGTGATACAGGGATGTGTCACGGCCATCGATTCTTTTGCACCACAAGCATTTGGAGCTGGTAATCTGGCTCAAGTGGGAGAGGCTGTTCAGAAGAATTTGATAGTCAACGTGATACTTTTGATACCGATGGTACTTCTATGTTGGCACAGTGAGTTTGTCTTGAATGCGTTGCAACCGGACCCTGAATTGTCAAAACTAGCTCAGGAATATTTACGGGTGGTAACCTTTGGAATGCCTGGTTTGCTAATCTTTGAGTTAGGTAAACGTTTCTTGCAAGCTCAAAAGATATTTCATGCTTCAACTTACTGTTTACTTTTTGTGGCTCCAACCAGTTTAGTTCTGACCTACTGGCTTGTTTTCCCTCTAGGTTTTGGCTACATTGGTGCTCCAATAGTGATTTCAATTTCTTATTGGATGATGGCCTTGTTTTTACTAGGATATATTTATTTTGTTGATGGAATACAGTGTTGGGCTGGCTGGAATAGAAGAGCATTGTCCCACAATTTATATGACCAATTTTACCTTGCCATCTTTTCCTTGATTGCAGTGGAAGCTGAATATTTTGCCTTTGAAGTCATGTCTTTGGCAGCTTCGTATTTCGGTGAAATAGAATTGGCTGTTCAATCCATCTGTTCAGCAGCAGGCTCGATGATTTTCCAAATGCCATTTGCTCTAGCATGTGCTGTCTCCACCCATATTGGCCAGTTGATTGGCGCACGCGAGAAAAAGAATGCAATAAAAGCAACTCGTTTATGTATGCAAGGTGCCACCATTTTAGGGTTCCTTAATTTCATCATTTTGATGATTTTCAAAGTTCCAATCACTAGGATATTTACTGACGACGATGAAGTGGCACAGCTTTGCTATCAGGTGCTGCCTATTTTGTTCGTCACTCAATGTTATGATACGTTGAATGTTACTTGTGCTGGATTATTGAGATCACAACGTAGACAGGATATTGGTTCGATGATGAACCTTACATCCTACTACGTTATCGGTTTGCCTTTTGCATACACGTTGGCCTTCAAGATGGGACTACAGGTGAGAGGTTTGTGGATCGGGTTGACATCATGTGTTTTGCTGTTGACCATAGCTGAGATTATTGTGCTTTTGAGAACAGACTGGGATAAAGTTTTAGAGACAGCTGCCGAATCTCCTGAAGAGGAGTTTTACTGAATTATAGAGTAAAGATGCGCATTATTTATTATATTTATAGAAATGACAAAAAAACATATATGGCGTAATATCTATAA
Source organism: Ogataea paraovalis (assembly GCA_030565405.1). Classification (NCBI taxonomy): domain Eukaryota; kingdom Fungi; phylum Ascomycota; class Pichiomycetes; order Pichiales; family Pichiaceae; genus Ogataea; species Ogataea paraovalis. The sequence goes on along the minus strand of JAJMBU010000047.1, from coordinate 14,938 downwards.
ACGATGTTTTTATATAGATTGAAAACCCAATCATCGTGTAGTTCATATGAAAAAAAAAAACAAATCCCCAACAAACATCAACATAATATGGATACCTTATTCTGCAATCCAACTTGAAATAGTTTGGAAACTGGTGTAGATCATTAACCCACATCCCAACGTAAAAATTGCTCCGTTTAACATCATGGTACCCATACCAATCTCATTACGGTAGCTCTTTAAATATAGCAACGGAGGATAAATATAAATCAAAGGGATGCAAGTGAAACTACCGATCAACGAAACAAATCTGTCCAAGTCTGTGGAACCCAGATAGCCTGCAAATGCCATACCGAGAACAACGAGGATACGGACAATGTTCTTCATCCACTTGATGGAGCTGTCTGACTTACCGCTCATGATTCCTTCGTCATTAACGGTACCTTCTGGAACAGACATGATCGGAGTTATCTTTAAAGGTGAAGAATCTCTGATTGATCCATAATCTCTGAACGAGCCACTGGATTGTCCGTTTTCATGGTTGCTGAGTAGTTCATGACCTGATGCTAACGATCTAGCTTCTGAATCCCTTCTGATCTTGTTTTTCCATGGTTTTCTGTCTTGGTGGAAGAGGTAGTTTTCAAAAATCTTGATTGCAGGAAACAATTGCAATGGAGTAGATAACAAGATAGCTACAGCATAACAGAGCTGAATCACTAAAGCTAATGTATTACGTGGGAAGTTCATCAATATAACAGTCTCCACATCGTCACCGTACGCCATATAGGATATACTCGAAAGTGCAACAAATATGAGGGTCACTATACCCATGACCATAAGCAGCAACTTGTTGAATTCCTTAGGATTTGCCATAGATTCTTGAATAGGAATCAATAATCCAACACCTTCATACGAGAAAACAGCAGTTCCAATAAATAAAGTCCATGTTTCTTGCTTGAACATGGATATTTTAGAGGATATTCCTGTTGTAACCAAATGTGTTGAAGAGCAACTGAAAATATAGATCAATCCTAGCAAAATGAATGCATCAGCAATTAGGGCTGTAAAACTCAATTTCCCAATATTTCTGGTGAGCGATAACGGTAAGAATACCAATAGTTGTATGATAATGAAGATACCAATCCCGTACTCCTCCGTAGAAAGCGTATTCATCAATTGTCTCAAATTTTCAGCCACAAACACTGTATAGGTACTCGAGAAACCCAATTGGGACAATACCAACGAAATTAAAATCAAAAATTGGAAAAAAGGTCCATAAACTTTTAGACCTATATCACCATACCCACTGACTTGACCCTTAGAAGTTGACTTGATTAACACTATGAAACAGTAATATGTCATGATCGAGAAAAATACCAACATGACATTACAGAACAGCAAACCACCATTTGAAAAACTCTTCGGCAAGAAAACTACACCTGTTCCAACAAACGCCTTCATCAAGAGTAGCAACGCTTTACCACTTGAAATCTTCTTACCTGATTTTCTGCTTGCTGTTTTCCTACTTCTTGCAATCTTATGCTTTTGAAGCATTCTCTTAGAACCAGACAGAAGTTGGTATTGGAGGTTAGGGTTCATATTATTAACAGATGGGATCGATGAGAAGGATAAGTTTGACAATCTTCCTCTTCTGCCTGTGTGATACTGTTTAGTTGGTGAAATAGTTGGGTAGATTTGGGGAGGGTAGTCGTTATCATCGGTGATCACAGTATCTTCTTCGTTTTCACTGCCTTCACTGTCACTAGTCTCTAGCTCAGACGTGATCATCGATTCATCATCTTCCCCACCAGTCATGGCACTCAATGCATCGTCATTGTCATCTTCCCTGAGATCTTCACCTGCAAAATGGCCGTACATCGTTAAAAACTCGATGAAATTATTAGTGAAGAAATTAGGTCTTTTTATTTTCGATGTTGAATTTTTCTTTCTCAATCTGTGTGTATAGTTGTGGACTTGTGTGCCATCACTGACATCCTCACTTAAATGATTTCGGATCTCATCCAGTTGTGAATCGATATGCCTTTTAGCAATGAAACTTCTTCTAAATCCACCTGGCATTTGAATCTCTCCCGCGCTCATCATATCACCGTCAGCAGGGTCTGCAACAGCAGATGTTCCACTTAAACGTCTATTTCTCGAAGTAACTGAAATCGAGCCAGAACTAGCCACCCTTCTCAACGGTGATGTACCTTCCTTTTGATCATTAACCCAATTGTATATGCTTCTGGTTATGTCACCACCTTGCAACTTTAAAGAACCAAAATCACCACCTGCCGGATCAGTGCTGCGCGTGTCCGGCGATGATAAACCAGATTGAGTAGCAGAAGCCAAATGTCTTTCGACGATCTCAACCACTTGAGGATCGGGATTTACAACGTCAATTTCGGGAGCCATCTGTTGAGGACGATCTGGTTTTGAAGAATCTCTGGATACTGGAGTTGACTCCTTTTTGAGATATCCAGGAAGCTTGGATGTGGATGTTTGAGATAGCGAGGAAGAAATCATATTGGATAAAATACTCTGTCTTCTATTTCTGTTTGGAAGAGCGGTCGCTATTGTAGTTCCTATTTGTTGACCTACACTTGAAGCAGGCGGCGATAAATCAATTGGCATAGAGTTTAACTCAGCAATATCTGAGAAACCTCCTGCTATGGTGATAGGTTTGGACGAATCGACATCAGATGTGGTCACTGAACTTCGATCTGCTGTATTTGAACTCGTTGAAAAGCTGTTGCCCTTTCTAGAAGAACCTCTTAAATTATTTATAGAATCCCCTCTCTGTGACGATTCAGCTGGTGGTATACCAGAAGCTTTTCTCAAATACTTTGCAGAAAAATTTCCGTTTTGAAACACGTTTTCGGGATCCATCTGCTTGAATGATTTAGGATCAAATGACACGGTTTGATGTTGTCCAGACTCGCCCTTTCTCATCTTTGACAGCGATGATTCTTGTAGCAGAGAGTTGTTTATATCAAAGGGAGGAGGAGTTGGCATTCGGAAAGTGAACAAAAGTTGCTGTATATAAAATAGGCTTTGCAACTGCTAGCAGAAAATAATATGTAAGAAAAAAAGCGAAAACTGATCACTGCATACACCGAGAGCTGCAGGAAATTGAGAATAGCTTGCTCGGTAGCAAATAGCTGTGTAGTTACCAATGTAATAAATAGCACGGCACACAATTCCTGACCACGATAAACAGATGGATATCTATAGTCCATCAAAGGGAATGCAGAATGAGATCCCGAGGCCACCAGACGGCAAAGAAAACAGGCATCGAGGCAAGCTTCCTCTATCCAAACTCCTCTCTCTCTCCATAAAGGATTCCCCTGGCTCAAAAAAAAAGAATAGGAGAGTATAATCATAATTAGCCAGTTGCCGCGAGCCGCTCCGAGGAAAAATTTTCGAGGCGCTTAAGGGATGCGGCTGCGTTTAAATTATACATGTACGCAATTTGTATATCGATCCTCACACGGCTTTTTTGTTATTTATTTATATATTTATTTATTCATTTATTCATTTATTTTTTCTTTTTCGTTCATGATCTCTCTGAATCATTATTAGTATTATGCTCTAGCTGTACTATACATACATGCATCGTCCTTCTAAATCTCCAGTCCCGCCAAAATTTCGCTCAATTCAGGGTCTGGATTCAATGGGAACGCCAAGTTTTGTCTATGGACAACATACTCGGAATCACAGTATTCCAAGACACCGGAAAGCTCGAAAGTATGCAATCCTTTGATTTTTTCAATTTCAGCTGCTGAGTAATTACATCTACCCCTTCCAACAACAACCGGCTTCTTTGTTCTGTCCCATTCACCGGTATTTGGATCTTTGAATCCCAGCTTGATGTTGACACATTCCAATTGTTCAAACTGTCCCTCTGTACCGATGACACCAACTGGTAATAAACCAGCTCTTTTCTTTCTTGTAATGGCAGCATAACAACCCAAATCAATGATAACAGAACCTGCTGGTTTCAAACCGTGCAATAGCCAGAATTCCTTATTTTTCACTGTATTTTTTGGTTGTCCGATGAATCTAGTGTGTAATGGGATCTTCAGTTTATGCAACTTCTCAAACTCCAAAGTATTGGTAGATTCAAATTCCTCCTTGGTTTCAATAGGACATGGAATCACAGCATCACGTAGATCTTTATCTGTATCGCAAATGTAATTAACTATGTCCAACATGTTTTCAGGATGTGTAGAGTTACAGATGATGGTTGTCACACCAGCATTGGTAGCTAAATCTGCAGCAATCAATTTTGTCTCCATACCACCGGTACCAACGCTTGATCCAGTGGACTTGGTATTCACATCCAAGCTATTCATATTTTTAACCAACGCAACAGGCTTTGCATCTGGATTGCTTCTTGGATTATCTGTATATAAGCAGTCGACATCCGTTAACAAGAACAAGAAATCCGCATTACACATACCAGCAGTAATAGCCGATAGAGTATCATTATCACCAAACTTAATTTCCTGGGTGGATATAGTATCATTTTCGTTGACAATTGGGATGACATTCATGGATATTAATTCTTGTAAAGTGTTTTCGGCATTTCTAAACTGCGAAAAATCAACAATGTCATTTCTTGTTAGCAATATTTGAGCAGTGGTTTGACTTAAATGTCTAAACATGTCATCCCACATCGTTATCAATTTACCTTGACCTATTGCTGCTAATGCTTGTTTGGCCGCTAACCTCTTTGGTCTCTTTTCCAATCCAACTCTGTTTAAACCCACAGCAATGGCTCCGGAAGAAACTAATACAATTTTGTGGCCCTTTCTGCGGAGTTTTACTAACGTCTCCACTAGGAGTGACATGTTAGCGATTCTTGGTTCTCTAGTCTTTTCATCAACGATCGATGAACTTCCAACTTTCACAACGATTGTAAAAGTTTGCTGTGACTCATTTGAAGATCCTGTTACCTGTTCCGTCATCGTAAATTATGCAATATTCTATAAGTTTAACAAGTAAATGTGCTACTTCACAGTGATAACCTTTGGACTCTTATATCAAGAATTGGTATGATCTAAGTGACGAAAATCCTACAGCAATGACTAACCAACAACCATGTGTAGTACAGCAATGACTAACCAACAACTATATGTACTACGTTGATTACCGTTGATTTTTCCGCCTCATCGATCGTGTGTGGCGCGTGCATGTAAAGGTGGCGCACGAATCAATATAATATATATACCGTACTATACATTATTTTACCTAATATAATGCAACTTTCATTATATATATACCAATAAATAAATAGTAGGATATGCAGATGGGTGTGTGAAGTAATTTATCAAAAGAAACTCCATCAATTTGCGCAAAAACTAGCAAAGGTAAGGAGACATGGTGGTTCCAGTTGGCTCAGATAGCCCAACTTGACTGCCATCATCCTAATTCTCGTCCGTGCCATCTACCAGGAAGTCGTCGTTATTATTCACGTTTCCTGTGATATGACTGCTGCTGTTGGGTAGTCTGACATCCTTGTTAACTTCTCGATCTTTGTCCATGTGGAAAGCCTGTCTACACATTGGACACAACCCTTTAGCTGTGTCAGTCTCCAACCACTTCCATATGCAATGCATGTGGAAAGCATGCTGACATTCACCAATAACTAAATCAGGTACCTTGTTAGTAAACTGATAATGTTACCCTCCACTGATAAAAAAATAGGCAAAAGAAACCACTTACCTAACGGACAATCGTCTCCAGGGAACTTACAGGTGTTGCAAGTTCCATCGAACGACACTCTGCAAATACCGCAGAGTTCGTCATCGGGCACATCCCAATGCCATGAGTAGACTGCATAACAGCTGTTTAACTTGATCTTCATTGTATATATCGTGGTTCTTCCCAGCCAGTTTGCAAGGCCCTGACCTTTTCTTGCGATTGTTTACCAATTAATTGACTACTTGTCTTCCTCGTTAGACAAGGCAACTTGTATGGCGCGCCTCTGGATCTGCTAACAACAACTGCTGTGCGGCTCTGTGGTTGAATGTGAGCATCAGAAAATACTTTTTTTTTCAAGCTAGTAAAATAAAATTTTCAGCTTTATATCAAATGCTCCTTAATGTCGGAATACTTGCAAGAGAGCGTCAACTAACCTAGAGAATACAGTCTACGAAGCGATATTTACATACCAGTATCCATAAAATGGCCTCGAGAAAAATTTTCAACAAGAAAACAGCTCAAAGTTACTCTTTGGTGCATAGATCTCATGATGATCCACTCTTCTACAATGACGACGCTACAGATAGAGTTCTTGTTCCAATAGTAAAGAACCAGAAAAAGAGCAAGCAAAGATTGGAGACACGTGAGGATTTACAAAAGGTTCTTGATACTCAGGTTGAACAAGGAACTATTCGTGATAACGAAGGTAAAGCAGCTTTGTTTGGTATCACCTATGATGACTCTCAATATGATTACTTACAGCATTTAAGACCAATTGGAAGCGACAAACAAGGTGTTTTCATTCCTAATGAAAACAAAGATGAGAAGAATAAGAAGAACCAAGTTATTTTCAAGAGGGAAATTGTGCTCCCAGAAGAGCTGCTTCCCTCCAAAGAGGCAACAGTGTACGATTATCAAAGACAACAAAGCATTCCTGATGCTATTAGTGGATTCAAGCCTAACTTAGCCCCAGATTTAAGAGAAGCATTAGAAGCATTAGAAGACGAGGCATATATTGATGGGGATCACGATGTTGATGATGTCGACGTCTTTAGTCAGCTACTCTCGGGGAAACAGAAAGAGATTCCATTGGACGAGTACGACGAAAATGATTTTGTTGACGATGACGATGAATGGGACATGGATAACTATGAAGACGAGTACTCTGACTACGATTCGGATAAGGAATTAGCTAACGGCAAAAAGACCTCTTCTGACAATTTTGATTGGGAAAAGGACTTTGGTAAGTTCAAGAAAGCACAAGCAAGAGGTAAAATAGCCAATGACTGGGATTCTGATGACGACTTTGATTCTGAAGATGAACAAGAAGATGCCTTAGGAGATCTGCCTAACATGAACGATACAAACCTGAAATCCAAGAATGCTAAGAAGAAAGAGAAGAGAAAGAAGGGTGCGATGACCGATACATCATCGTATTCTATGTCTTCTTCGGCTCTATGTAGAACCGAACAATTAACAATCATTGACGATAAATTTGACGTGATGAAAGAAAAATACCTAGAAGAGGAGGAAGATGCCTATCAACCGTTTGACTTCAAAAACGAAAGATCTGATTTTGAAGGCATGGTTGATGACTTTTTGGATAACTATACGCTAGAAAAAGGAGGAAGAAAGGTGGTTAAAAAGGATCCAGAATTAGAGAGATTAAAGAAGGCTGCAGATAGCGTGTCAAAGAGTAAATTGGCTGCTAAAAGAAAGAAGGAGCAACAGAAGAAGGGCGCCCTTTCTGGACTAGCTAAGGATATGCAGAACATGAACTTGTGATATATATCTGCTGTTCTTGATGATTTTATGCAGATTTATTTTGTACTTTAACTACATTCGCAAAACACTATGAACATGAACTTGTGATATATATCTGCTGTTCTTGATGATTTTATGCAGATTTATTTTGTACTTTAACTACATTCGCAAAACACTATGAACATGAACTTGTGATATATATCTGCTGTTCTTGATGATTTTATGCAGATTTATTTTGTACTTTAACTACATTCGCAAAACACTATGAACCCAGCAAGTAAATTAAATTAAGACTAGAAGTAGGAAGTTTGAATTGGTTTTGAGCCGCACGGATAACCGGTAGTGCACTAACGGGTTCTAGTTTGAAAAAAAAAATTTTAATGCTTTATCCTTTTTTATTTTTTTTCACTGATTTTACTATTATGATCTGTTTGTCTTTAAAGATAGAAGTACCAAACTCATTATATAGGTTCCACTAGTTTTTTGTGTTATAAAGATAATTGATCAAAATGGTAAGAAAATCAAGAACGATTGCGGACGAAATTGCCCGTGAAATGGCAACACCGAAGAACGTAGATTACGATATTGAAAATGAAGAACAAGCATTCAACAGCGGAAATGAGATAGATAGCAACAACAGCGAAGAAGAAGAAGAATTAAAGTCGCAGCATTACGTCGAGTCAGAAAAAAGTAAATTAAGAGACACGACGATCAGTTTGGGTTCCAAGTATGTGGGAGAAAAGACTTCAAGAGCCGATCTATTTGATGATGAGGCTGAAGTTTCTGGTGATGATTCCGAAGATGAAGATGAAGACGAAGAAGATGATGAAAATGATGATTATGAGGAGGATTCTGGTGAAGAGGCTGACAGCCAAGTTGAAAATTCAGACCCAGAAGAGCTTGAAGGCAATAGCAATGATGAATCCGATGACATACTTGCGAATGTGACAGATAGCGAAAATGAATCGGAGGAAGAAGATTCAGAAGATTCGGAGGCTGAGAATGAGAATGAGGAAGAAGATTATAAGAGATCAAGATTAAATGAATTGCTAGCACAAGAAAAGAAGCAAATAATCAGTAGATTGTCTACATCTGCTAAAACAGACGCAATAAAAGGTTACTCCATCTTACAACAGTATAAGTTGTTTGATAAGGTTTTAGATTCTAGAATCAGATTACAAAAGGCTATCACTAACTCCAATCAATTACCTGTTTCACAAGAGTCTTACAATAAACTAGCCAAGAAAGCTTCAAAGGCAAAGCTGAAAGAGGCACAAGAATTGTTAGCATCCTTGCTAGAGAAAACATTGCTCATTAGAGCAAAACTCTACCACAGAGATCAGATAACCAAAAACGAAGTGAGCGTGAATCCAAAAAAACGGTCATTGTCGGGCCTTGCAGCCGAAACAGAAAAGATGGATGAACTCTTGAACTCATATAGAAAAAACGTTTTAGTCAAGTGGTCCAACAAAGTTCAAGCTGCGTCCGGTTCAACAGCTTTAAACTCAAGTAAGTTTAAAACAATCAATCAAAACACATTCACACAGGTGGAGAATACTTTACAAGATATGGACAGATTGGTGAAGAGAACAAAGCTCAATAGAAGAAATGTCACGCCTTTAGGTTACGTGGAACCAGAAAATGCATTGACTGGATCCGATGATGAAGACTTGAATTCTGAAGAAGAAGAAGAAAGAAAAAATCAATCAAGAATGGATAGATCTTTGCAACAGAAGGAGTTCATTTTTGATGATGATGACTTCTATAGAGTTCTTTTGAACGATATGGTGGATAAGAAACTATCCGATAAGCAATCCAGTTCAAACTCTGCTATCATTGTATTGACAAAGAACAAGATTCATAAGAATTATGATAGAAAGGCTACGAAGGGTCGTAAGTTAAAATATACGGTTCAAGAGCCATTGCAGCACTTTGAAGCCCCTAAACATAAATACTATCACTGGAACGATGATCAAATTGATGAGTTATTCGCTTCATTGCTAGGACAAAAGGTGAACATGAATGAAGATAGCGAAGCTGAATCTGATATCGAGGATGACGAAGAGAAGAGAGCTGTCATTAGCTCTGGCTTGAAATTGTTTGGTTGACTTTTATTAGACGGTGAAGACTAGAACGGTGTGTATATAAACTATCTGTAAACCAGATAGCAGCGAACCTGATTCACATATAATGTAGTTAATAAATAAAGATCGATCAGCATAACTTCGACCCAACATTGTAGTTATCGTATACCCGTCAGATACTGAACTCCACGTAGAGCCTCGTAGCGAGGGATGCTTCTCCGAGGCCTCCATTCTGTGCGGGCCTCCCGATAATGGCGACACGACTTTTCCGCCGTGGAGAAGGCCTGGAGGCTGGCGGGCAGCTGCGTGGGAGAATTCTGAAGTAGAGAGACATTTGGAAAAGGGAGGGAAGCGCCTTGTGAAGACTGCAAGCTTGAATAATCTGGTCATTTGCATAGTTATACGCCAGAGAAGCTAAATAATACTTGTCAATTGGTATGGATGATCATACTGACAGCCAGAGGGTAGGTGATGAAGGGAGGGTGGTAAGCACCACTGATCAACCCACTACTATTGTGCCTGATAATCCGGCTCAGAGTACCGATTCATTACAAGGGACGTCCAAAAAGAAAAAGAATAAGAAAAATAAGAAGAAAAAGAAGTCTAAGAATAAAGTGGAACAGTCAGCGACGGAAAATCTTGAAGAGGAGCAACAGACAGTTGAACAGAATTCCGAGGCAAATACGATAGTTAATCCTAAAGAAGATGATACGGAGGAGTCATCAAGTACTAGAGATCCTACAGAGGAACCAGAGTCCCCTTTCGAAAATAAAGTCGAACCTATACAAGATAATTCGGTTCAAATAGTGGACAAAGAGCCTGTAATGGAAGACGAAGACAAAGTTGACCATTCGATTACTGATGGGATAAATAACTCTCCAGAAATCCCATCAAATGATAATATAGAAACACAGAGAATAAAACTGGAAGAAGGTGCAGAAAGGGAATTAAACCACTCTAGAGTAGTGAACGATGACATTTCTCCGGAACTTGAAGCTTCTGCAAACCAAATAGTGTCACATGGGACCTCTCAGGAATTCAAAGAAACCTCTAATAATGACAGTAACGAGGCACTGATAAGGGATGGATCGAAAGAGAATGAAAAAACCCAGAAGAAAGATATGGACCAAGAGAAATATAAAGCGGTCACTTCACAAGCTAGTATGAATGATGAAAGACTACCACTTTTAGAGGTTAAGTTTGGTGAACAAATTGAACATCAACAAGCGCAATCGGACGAGGACTTAGAATCCAACATCCAAGAGACTATCAGTAATGAAGATATGTCTACTAATTTAGATGAGAGGACCTCCGAGGTAGTTGAAGAAAGACCAATTTTGGGAGAAGCAAAAGAGTATGCCGATGAACATCGCCCACATGACCAGATTGAGGGGGCTCTTACCCATGATATGGCCTCAAAAGAAATAGAACTCGATACTCAACTTCAAGAGGAAGAAGTCCTCAAACAAGAGACGGGAGGATTGGAAGCACAGGAACATGGAGCTCTAGCGCTAGGGGTTCCAGAACAAGAAACTTTAGAGCAAACCGTTCAAGAGACCCCTGAGCAAGACGATTTAGAACAGCAAGTTCAAAAATCAGAAGTACAGGAGAATCAGGCACTAGAGCTAAGTGTTCCGGAACAAGATACTCTAGAGCAAGAATCTCAAGAGACTCCAGAGCAGGAACTCCTAGAACATCAAGAACGAGAAGCACAAGAGCATGAAGCCCCGGAGAGAGAGGTTCCAGAAGAAGAAACTTTGCAGCACAACGTTCAAGAAGAAGGGCAAGAGATTCAAGAAATAGAGCAAGGTGCACAAGAACGAACGCTTGAACCGCAGCAGGCTTTAAATGCTGAAACGGAACCAGTTGTTCAACAAGAAGTCCAAGAATGCGAGACCCCAAAAGAACAAGAACAACAGGAAACTCAAGAGCAGCAGATAGCCGAACCACAAGAAATAGCCATATCATGTGGCCCTTACTCTATGATTGATCTAGTCAATGATATACCTTTAAGGAACCCTGAAATACCAGAATTTGATGATGCTACAATTAGTTCTATAGAAACGTGGGACATGAATATGTATATTGGTACTAGTTGTGGTGAAATCATTCATATGTATAAAATAGGCGACGAGTCAGGTTATATTCAAGTTTCAAGACAGAAATTTAGCAGTTCTAAGTCAAAACCAGTTGATAAAATTATAATATTACCGGAAATTTCAAAGGCGTTGATATTGTCTGGTTCTACCCTGAGCGCTTATATACTTCCAGAATTATCACCAGCGAATATCGGTAAGATTAGAGATGTCACAGATATATCCATTGATTATAGTGAGGTACAACTAGACGCCAACCATCACAATTATACCACGCCGATAGATCATATTAACGGTGAGGTCTATGTTAAAGTGACCGTATTTACTAAGAAGTCCATTAGATTGATCCGTATATTCGATGAAGGTATGAAACTATTTAAAGATGTCCATTATCCCCAGTCAATAACAGGAATTCAAAGGTCTAACTTTGCAGCAGTCGGTACGAAAACGGATTACGACTTGATTGACTTGGTTAACGTTCAGAAGATCCCATTGTTCCCCGTTTCTACTGCTTACCTACAAAAAACGGAGAACAGTGAAGTCGAACCCAACCAGAAGTCGCCCAAAGCTAAAGGTTTAAAGCCGATGATATGCCCTGTTGGAAGCTCCGAGTTTATGATGACTTGTGGTGGTGGCCTTGTCGATGATCCGGCAATTGGTATGGTTGTTAATCTGAATGGTGATGTCAGTAGAGGTACAATTTCCTGGATGTCATATCCCTCATGTTTAACTGTTGATTTTCCTTACTCGATTGCTGTTTTTAATGATTCTGAGATTAGAATACATTCTTTGATTGACCAAACTGAGGTACAGCGTATCACCTTTCCAAAAACTTGGGTGGCTGGAGTCAAATCAGTCGTACACATATTTCAAAGGAAAAATGAAGAATTAAGTAAATTGTTGAAAAAAGTACTTTTCATCTCAAAATCAACTTTAGAGGAGAGTCTCAAGCTGGCTGCAAATGAGGATGAAGAACAGGAACAGTTCATGTCTAGTTCTTCTTGTTTAGTTTTTGATAGAACTGGATCAAGCGTGAAACTAGTGATTCCACAAGCTAAACCAATAAGGTTAGTTCAGTTATATGAAGGTGCAAATGAACACACATGCCAAGCTGTATTTGATGAATTGGTAGATGAATTGAAGGATAATGGAGAAAAGAATGAAAAATTGCAAGATGAACAAAGCTTTATCTTATACCTATTGGGCTTACTAGGATTGAAGTTTCAAATGTTCAACAATTGCTTTGAGCTATGGTGTGGAAATGTAGGAAAGCTAGATCCAAGAGTTTTATTGTATATCCTCAATGGCGAACAAGAGAAAATTGCGGGCTCCGTTTGGCAATTCCAAGGTCTAACTGAAAAGATCGAAGAACTAAGGGAACAGTATGCCTCTGCTACTAATCGGGAAGCAATTGATGAATTTTTAAAGTTATACCTCAATAGTTGCGTTTCTAATAATATCATTGAGGATAGTGACGTCTTAAGAAGTGTTGAAGTTTCGTTAATTGAAGCATATGCAAATTCTGATAGTTTGATGGAAATTTTATCCCATTTGAAGCATAGTTCTGATGGTGCTATCGAGATTCTTCTGAATAAAAAGAGATATTTCCAATTGGCAAAGTATTACGAAAGTCTGAAAGATCATCATCAGTTTCTTTATTACTGGAAAAACTTAATTGAAGGTGAGTTTAAAGATGATGAATACCATAGACATTTTAATGATCAGACCAAGTCATTGGATTATCTCACAAATTATCTAGTTGAAAATTGTTATTCTGATGTACCTGTAATTTGGAGGTATGGTCAATGGTTGTTAACGAAATACCCTAGACATGGTTACCGTCTTTTCACAAACAAAAGCTTGGAGAAGATTGATGTCAATGATGCAAAGATTCTCCAACTGCTAGATGAGCAATCTGTTATCAAACTTGATTACCTGGAATATATGATAAAGACCAAAAATGAAAAACAGTTTACTGGTGATTTGATTCTTGCATTGTTGAAACAACTATTAACGTTAACAACACAGGAGGTTAAATCAGATCTAACGAACCTTTACGAAAAATATAAAAAGCTTCCAATTCCAAGATCACCTCTACTGCATTTCTTTAAAATCGAGGCAAATAGATTCATCCAAAAGGATGTGTTGAGTATATCGGAACGCTTGTATCATTATTTGCTATTAATCAACAAGGATACGAGATCCATCTTGAATCAAAAACCGATTTTGGATGAATGTTTCAAGAAATTGCACGATTATGAGAAATTCTTCCCTGTGTTAGTTATCGTGTTGCACTTCAAAAAGTTGAACTTCGAAAAAGTTGTTCTTAAACTTACCGAGTTGGGTGACTTCAATTCTGCTGAGTTATTTGCTAACACTCTCCAACTTCCTGAAACTCCTCCACTAACCAGTCAGCCTTCCAGCATGTGGAAGACAAAAAAAGTACTTGAAATTGAACCACCTCTCTCCCCAGTTGGTCTTTCAAACTCAGAGAAAAAACAATCCGAAAAACTATTGATGCTAATTTTTGATGTCTATTTAGAGATGAAGCACACTCAGTTAATTGAACTATTTTTAAACAGTTATAATCTTTTGAGAGACGACAATATCGCAGAACAGGAAGCGGGTGAAACTAATATCATTGACAAAATGGAAAAGTTCATTGAGCTGCTCGAAAGAATTCCAGACAACTTCCCAGTATCACAGGTTCACACCTTCCTTGTTAGGAACCTTGTAGAGTTTCAGGATAATACCAACAAGTCAGTAATGACTAGAAATTTAAATCGTTCACAATGCATGTCGGTCGGGCGTATTCTTAAAGACTTGAAAACGCCATAATCAAAAAAAGTACATTGTTTATAAATCGTGTTGTTATATTATTCATTTTTCTTACATTCATATAGATACTATTGGCATATATAAATAATTATTAATGTATTGTGTGTTTGAATACACTAGAAATGACACTCAAAAAGTAGCCGAAATGCCATCTGAAAGTTCGGAGAATCCGAAGTCATTATACTTAGGATCAATAGCGAACAAAATGAGAATTGTCACATTCAAAAAAAATGTAGTCGGTGCGAGGTTCGAACTCGCGACCTTCCCCGTGTGAAGGGGACGTCGTAACCACTAGACCAAACGACTCACTTGTTTACTTTTTGAAATTAAATCTATTTTAACATATTGCCCATACAGGAATATTTGGTCACGTGATCCGTTTTTTTAAATGGGGGTGGAATTCCGCACGTCACTCAGCCTTGAACCGCTGCCGTGCACGTGTGGCCAAGCAAACACGGGATGGTATCATTT